>JACEFO010001465.1:0-63452 GCA_015342445.1 Digitaria exilis
CCCACTCAACCGCGCACCCACTCTAGCCTAAAACTCCCGCGACAAACTCTAACCTAGCACCTCGGCGACACGGCGGCGAAACACGGCGGCGAAACGCACTCCGGCGAGCTCACTCCCGGAACTTGCTCCCAAACCGGCTCGCGAGCAACACAGGGACCAGAGACGCCTTGTGCGCACGCCAAGCCAAACAAAGCGACGCTACGCACGCTAGCACCCCACGCCAGCCATGGCGGGAGCGCGCACGGCGAGAACGGCGGCGAGTGCCTAGCAAAGCGGCCACGGCGAGACGACGATCAACAACCACCCCCTAAGCACCAGCAGACCTTAGCGCATCTAGCGCGTGCAACAGCTCAGCCGGAGAAGGCCCGAGCGAGGCTGCTCACGTGCGACGGCCATGGCGGAAGGGCGCCACGGCGGCGAACGGCGTTCCCGGCACAAGGAACGTCGCGCCCTACCATCTAAGCCCCCAAACATGCTTCTCGACTCAAGAACAACCCTGCTGCACTCTCAAACCCCGGCCAAACTCACAGCAACAGCATCACCACGGTGAACTGCGCTTACCCCGGCGAGACGGCGACGAGAAGCTGGAAACCGAGGCTGCGCGGAGCTGTGGAGTGGTGGAGGAAGAACAAGAGCTAGCGGAAATGAAAGAGGAGATGAAGGCGAAGCTTTTGGAGGAGAGAAACTGGATGGAGAGGTTTGGACGGCGGCGAGCGAGCGACGGCTAGCCGGCGGCCATGGTGAGAAACAGAGGACGACGCGGTGAAAAGAGGAGAAGGCGAAGTCGTCGACGGCGCTTTAACAGCGAGCCGCTGCAGCCGTTGCTTGCCACCTCCTGCTGCGCCTTCCACCGAGCTGTCCCCGAGCGGATTCGACGCGTGGACGGCGAACGTGACCTGGCGCCGCCGACAGCCGCTGCCAGCACTGGCCGACGTCACTTTTCCCCTTCCAAACAGCTTCAAACAGTGATGTTGCAAACCATTTTTGTCCGAAAAACACATTGCAACTTCCAAAACTCCCAATAACAAACTTGTAGCTGGATTATTGAATTGCATTTCACTTGTTGACACTTACTCTATTTGAGCAAAGATTGAGGTCCAATTCGAGCCTCAAAGTTTCTGCTGTGACACATTTCAAATTCAGAGCTGCTAACTGAATTTTCTCAAATTACTCTCAAAATTTGAATAGAACATGCATCAAGTGTCAAAAACAAGATTGCAATTCACATTCAGAATCACAACTTCCTAGTTGGAAGTTTTTGCAGAAAACTTCAAATTCGAGTTCAAATGACACAAATTCAGTTCAGCTGACAGTTTACTGAATTTAACTGAAAACAGCTTCTGAACCATTTTCTCTTGCGTTTTCCTCATGAATCCAGCCATCTTCTGAGTCTGACCCAAAAACAAAAGTTGTCCCAAATCCTTCCCTTAACAACGTTGCTTAAGACACCTAACTCAGAAAACCCACAAATTAACCGCTATAACACCTCTAAGATAGCTGTTCATTATGCTCAAACAGTGAAAACTGAAAACAGTTAAGGGCTGTTGTCAGACCGTGAACAGTGCTCTTTTTCTTTTTCTTCCATTTAATTGAAGCATCATTTCAACAAGTTTACACACCATTTTTGGACACCCCAGTTGCTTAGCTTGTGAATTAATTTTAGAAACTCTTGGCTTCCAAAAATCCAAAGTCTAACCATTTGTTTGACTTTTTGGGTCAAGAGTTTTGTTTAAGCGACGCTTTTCCCTTTTCTCTCTTCTTTTAAACTCAACTCTCTCTCCAACCTCACCATAACACTAGCACATGCTTAATAGGGGATGTCACAGCCCTTCCCCTTAACAGAATCTCGTCCCGAGATTCAAGTAGTGATAAAGCTCAGGTTTGACAATGGAAAGGATAATGTGTCATTACCCAAAATCTCCACTTACTTGACAAAAGAACGGAAAAGCATCAAGTTTGTACAAGGATCTCGCCGTTACTCACTTGAACAATTCGGGATACTTAGAAACCAAATATGTCTCTTGTTCCCAAGTAGCCTCCTCGGGGGTATGATTACTCCATTGCACCTTATAGAACTTAATACTTCTAGCTCGGGTATCCCGAGTCTTTTCATCCAAGATTCGAATTGGCTTTTCTTCATAAGTCATATCCGGACTCAATTTCACTTGAGTGTCATCTATAATCTTTTCTGGCACTTGTAAACACTTCTTGAGTTGGGATACATGAAACACGTCATGCACGGTCGCCAACTGGTTACTCAAAGCCAGCTTATAAGCCACGGGACCTTTTCGTTCCAAAATTTCATAAGAACCAATATACCTTGGAGCTAATTTCCCTTTCACTCCAAACCTTTGAAGCCCTTTCATAGGAGATACACGAAGATAGACGTAATCTCCTACTTTAAAAAGCAAAGGCTTTCTTCTCTTATCAGCAAAACTCTTTTGTCGGGATTGAGCAATTCTTAAATGTTCACGAATTTGAGCAACTTTTTGCTCGGCTTCTTTAACTAGATCCGGCCCGAAAGTGAACCTTTCCCCAGCCTCAGTCCAATTCAAAGGCGTTCGACACCTCCGGCCATACAAAGCCTCAAAGGTGCCATTCGAATACTGGCTTGATAACTGTTGTTATATGAGAATTCGGCCAAATGTAAGCATTCATCCCATTTCTTAAAGAAGGTCAACACACATGCCCTCAACGTGTCTTCTAAGATTCGGTTGATTCGTTCCGTCTGCCCACCGGTTTGTGGATGATAAGCGGAACTTCGGATTAAGGTGGTACCCATCACTTGATTTAATTGCTCCCAGAACCGAGATACAAACTGTGAGCCCCTATCAGAAGTAATGGTTTTGGGTATTCCGTGCAAAGACACAATCCGCTCCAAAAACAACTCTGCATATTTCTTTGAGAGGTATGTAGTCTTGATCGGTATGAAGTTAGCCGATTTAGTTAACCGGTCGACAATGACCCAAATGGAATTATATCATTTGGATGTTGTAGGTAAGCCCACAATAAAATCCATGGATATATCCTCCCATTTCCACACAAGGATATTCAAAGGTTGTAACAGCCCAGCAGCTTTCTGAGTGATAGGCTTCACCCTTCGGCATGTATCACATCTCGATACGTAGCGAGCAATTTCTCTTTTCATTCGAGTCCACCATACTCTTTGTTTCAAATCATGATACATCTTTGTACTCCTAGGATGAATAGAGTACCTTGATAAATGTGCTTCATCCAGGATTTTCCTCCTCAACTCCCAATCTTTCGGCATCAAAATTCTATCCCTGAAATAAAAGATCCCATTCTCATCTTGAGTAAAACACACTGCCTCTCCTTCGGCTATAAGCTTCTTAAGGATATTCATTTTCTTATCCTTTAATTGGGCCCTTTCAATTTGCTCCTTCAAAGCATCAGGAATCACGATATTTCTTACAGAGCCTTGAACAACCGTTTCAATCCCCATTTCTTCCATCTCTTGACATAAGGTCTTTGCCCTTCTATGAACTGTTAGACAATGACATTGGGCCTTTCTACTCAAAGCATCGGCTACCACATTAGCCTTGCCAGGATGATAGTGAATATCCAACTTATAATCGTTAATCAACTCCAACCACCTTCGTTGCCTCATATTCAACTCGGATTGAGTGAAAATATACTTTAAGCTTTTATGGTCAGAGTAGATACGACACACACTTCCCAACAGATAGTGTCGCCATATCTTAAGAGCATGCACTATGGCAGCAAGTTCTAAATCATGGGTGGGGTAATTCTCTTCATGTTGTTTCAACTGCCTCGAGGCATAAGCAATGACTCTACCCTCTTGCATTAAAACACAGCCGAAACCTTTACCAGAAGCATCACAATAAATATCAAAAGGCTTCTCAATGTCTGGTTGAGCAAGAACTGGAGCAGTAGTTAGCAATTTCTTTAACTTCTGGAACGCTTCTTCACATTGAGCACCCCACTCAAACTTATTTTCCTTTTTAAGTAACTCAGTTAAAGGTTTGGCTATTTTGGAGAAGTCTGGAATGAACTGCCGATAATAGCCGGCCATCCCCAGAAAACTTCTAACTTTTGTCACCTATTGAGGTGGTTGCCAATTCAATACATCTTTAACCTTACTGGGGTCCACCTCCACACCATCAGCCGACAAAACATGGCCCAAAAAGGGTACCTTTTTCAACCAAAATTCACATTTACTTAACTTTGCATATAATTTGTGATCTCTTAATCTTTGCAGAACAATGCGCAGATGCTCTGCATGTTCTTCTTCACTCTTGGAGAAAACCAAGATATCATCAATGAACACCACTACGAATTTATCCAGTTCTGGCATAAACACAGGTTCATCAAGTACATGAAATGCGCTGGGGCATTTGTCAACCCAAAGGACATTACTAGATATTCATAAAGACCATATCTAGTAGAGAAAGCAGTTTTGGGAATGTCCTCAGGCTTAATTCGTATCTGATGATACCCTGACCGGAGATCAATTTTAGAAAAGACTTTTGCTCCGGTTAGTTGATCAAACAACAAATCAATCTGGGGTAAAGGATATTTGTTCTTAATGGTTACCGCATTCAAGGGACGGTAATCAACACATAACCTTAAGGTACGATCTTTCTTTTTCACAAATATAGCCGGACAACCCCACGGAGATGCACTAGGCCGAATGAAACCTTTATCTAGCTTGCAATTGCACTTTCAGTTCTGCTCACTCTTGAGGTGGCATTCTATAAGGCCTTCTAGATATAGGAGCGGTACCCGGCTCAAGCTCAATAGTAAACTCCATCTCTCTAACTGGTGGTAACCCTGGTAAATCCTCCGGAAAGACATCCAGGAATTCATTAACCACGGGAATTGACTCTAGGGTCACTGCTCTTGTCTTCCTGACCATCCAATCTAAAGTTTGGTGGGCAGGTAAAGTGATCTTCACAACATGACCAAGAGCATTATGAAAACAAATTTCCCGAGACCCCGTATCTATCAACACTTTGTTCTGAGTCATCCAATTCATCCTCAAAATGATATCGATCCCTTGATCTTCAAGAACTAAAGGTAAAACATTAACCATGTGTCCCTCTAAACTCAAAGCCACATCACTAGCCACTAGATTAGTAGATTGTTTTGCCCCTGTGGATTCTATCACATACTTATTTCATAACACCCTGGTTGCTAACTGGTGTTTCTCCACAAAAGCCTTACTTATGAAAGTATGCGAAGCACCAGAATCAAACAAAACAATGGCGGGTTGATTGTTAAGGGAAAACATACCAGCCATGACCGGTTCTCCCTTCGGTATTTCTTCAACATTCATATAATGGACCCTCTCGGTCTTGGTATTAAAGATCTTCTTCCTGACAAACTTTTGGCCCACCCCTTGCCCCGAAGTCTGTGCCTTGACATTCTGATTGCCAACTTGCTTGGGAAGGCGGCAATCCCGAGCGAAATGTCCAGCTTGCCCACAATTGTAACATGGCTGCTTGTTACCTGGCACTGCTGGATAACGGTTACCTTGTGGCTGAGGGCTGACCGGGTGAGGTGCATTATAAGGACTCGTCACCACCCACGGTTGCTGCGGAGGTTGTTGTTGTGGAGCTCGGAAAACCGGACAAGGTGGCCCACGATAAACCACCTTATAACGCGGTGGAGAACTGCTCGAGGCCCCAACAGGAGGATTCTTCCTGTTAAGAGCTTCTTCTCGCTTGAGAGATTCATCCAGGGCTTTCATTTTTGCCTCGGCCGAGATAGCCATGCTCATCGCCTCGCCATAGTTAGGCAGAGTACAAGTGACCAACTTCTCCTGCATTCTGACATTAAGTCCCCAGAGATAGCAATCTCTCTTCTTGGTCTCACTATCCACATGTTCAGGAGCGTATTGAGCCAGATGATCAAAATCACGAGTATACTCCAACACACTCCTGTTGCCCTGTTGCAGCCTCAAGAATTCCTCCAGCTTCATTTTCAGAATTCCATCTGGTATAAAATGAGCACAGAAAACCGTTTTGAAGTCTTCCCAGTTCAGAGCTCCTCCGGCAGGCTGTCGGGACAAGAAGCTAGCCCACCAAGTACCAGCAGGCCCCTGCAGTTGCAACCCAGCGAATTCCACTTTCTGAGCTTCAGTACACTGAGGGATAACCCGGAACTTCTGCTCCAGAGTTTGGATCCACTCACGAGCTTCAAGCGGATGTTTAGCATGACTAAAGATTGAAGGATGTGTCTCCAGAAATTGGGAGTATGTAACCCCCTGATGCCCTGCTTGCCTTCCAGATGGACGATTACCCAGGTTTTGAGCAATCAGATTTGACAGCCTAGTCTGCTCAGTCCCGGAGTTGATGATATGAGCAAACGCATCTGTTAAAGTAGGAGGCCTAGGTGGAGCATTTGGATCCGCCCCCGAACTGGTCTGTTGATCCCTTCGATTGGCCATTCTACAAAAAGTTCAGTAAAAGAGGGCATTAACATCCATGCATAGATTTATCACAACATAGAAGTAGAAACAGGTAAAGCTTCACTCTTGAACATTCCCACACAGATGTAGACAAACCAGCATATACCACATTCTTATTTATTCACAAAGCAACGATTCACAACATCACACCAGAACATATACAACTCACTGGGAGTTAGGTTTTTCAATCTCAAGCCACATATACATACATAGCTTACAAACCCAAGTTCATAGTGCTACCATATTGGTCACATATACACATGCACAAAACACTTTTTTCCCTCAACCTCACACAACCCCAAAAGAACACTGCTACTCACGCCTTCTTCAAACTGCACCCTCCATCGGAGCTGGCTGATTGACGGAGTTCTCACTTCCATCAGACCTAATCACACTGGAGGCTGACGACGAAGTCGAAGAAGATGAGGAACTGGTGACTGTAGTCATCCCTGACTCTCCCTGAACCTCACTTGGGTCTTCTTCATCACTATCATCATCCACCAGCACTGGATTGAACTCCTATGGTCCATGCCCCTTAGGATCGAACCCGTCAGCATTTGCATTAGCCCAAGCAAACACATTTGGATTCTCTGGTAAGGCTTCATTGTGCTCCTCAACCTCAAACTCAAAACCTTCAAAGCCTTCAAGAACTTCATCCGTAAACTGTTCATCCTCCAGTGCAGGCGGTACAACTAAAGCAGGTTCCATACCCACTATGTCCACCTCTTCGGCTGCCCCCTCTTGAGCTGGAGGTGCATCCTCAACTGGAGCTGGTGGTGCTTCATTTGGTTGATTTGCCACTGCTACAAGATGCTCATATTGCTCCAAAGCTGTCCTAAGAGCCACAATCTCATCCTGCTGCATGGAGATCCGGGCTTGCAGCTCACGGGTGTTAGCTTCCATGGCTTCATGATGAGCAGCTGAAATCTCTACCCCAACCTCCTTAAGATGTTGCAGCTCGGCATCCTTCTCATCAATCTTGCGAACCAGATCCCTCATGGACTTTTCCATCTCATGCTCCCTATCAAACATAGCCCGTTGGGCTCCTTCAAGACCAGACTTCATTCCCACAATCTTCATCTTGAAATCCGTGTTCTTCTCCCTCTGCCGTTGATAACTCTTCTGGCATATCTGAAGAAGGTTCAACAAGGACACCATGTAATCTACTGAAGATGCTGCAACCACATCACTTTATATTCTTGACTTGTTCTTCAAAGCTTTGATTCGCTGCTTCCAAGTCCCATCTTCTTGATTCTGTGGGGGAAAGAGTCTAGCAGAACTCGTACCTATCTCAAACTTATTCTTCTAGAACAAATCAGTGAGAGCTGCCAAGGCTGCGGTCTGAACAATATCCTCAAACTCAAAGCCCTGAACTCGAGTCTCATCTAGCTTCCATTTTGCATGAGCTTCTGACTCTGGAATATGCACATACACAGTGCACCCCACCTGCTGCACAGTATCGAACTGCTTCCAGATGTAGAGCGGCGGGAGCTCAAAGCCCTTCTCCTGCAAGATCTGCCAAAGAACGCTAGTGAACCCGGGCCGATCATGGTAACATCCCTGGGTCCAGCCATCCTGATCCATACGCTCCATGGACTCCATCTGCCAAGACAACAGAGGTCAACAACGGCACACACCAAAACCCCCAAGAAATTTTTTTTTTGAAAACATGCAATGCATATGATGCAGCGTTTTTCTACGCCCTTATAGACACATATCACACACGTATAAAAATTTGGTGGGATCGTATAGCTCTCTCTAAAAAATAAAATTTTATCATATCTAGCGGCATGCTAAACAGCCAGCATCTGCAAAACAACAAACATTAAACTACTGCCACCTAACAACACAACCTTTTTATAATATAAAATAGGGTCCCTGAAGTTTCAAAAGTGCAACACCTCTTGGTTAGCCCAACCTATGGCTCTGATACCAGCTGTGGCAGAACCGTCCAATTTAAACTGGCTCAAGTGCGTCTAATCACCCTAATTCAGGATAATACCAGTGTGCACTTCAAATAGTTTAAATCCGGTAGTCCGTCGAGTGTCCCCGGGACATCCCGAATCATCCACTGAAATCTTTCACTCAACCATAGCTCAGGATCAACACCAAGTTGGGATACACAACAGGCACTACCTTTTTACATAAATACGGAAAGGTACGAATTATTACAACCCGAGTTTGAAACAACCTTAGATACAAGTCATGGTACAAAGATCTCAATACAAACTGGTTTAGGCAACTAAAAGTTATATTACAACCCAAGGGTACTTTATTCGTCTAGAGACATCCGGGACCAACTTCTGGTTCTCCTCCTTGCCCTCCTGCTATGGAGCATCCTCTGGAAAACAGAAAGGGAAGAACCCTGAGTACGAAGGTACTCAGCAAGGCTTACCCGCCTTACCAAAGAAAAGACTCTCAAGGAAAAAAAATGCTTAGGCCTTTCAGTGGATATTTGGTTGACTCAACTCTTTGCGGAAAAGCTTACTAATGGTTGGTTCTTATTTGGCAGTTTTTAACTCAATTAAGTATTTACCAACTCAACTAAGTTTCAAAGTACTTTTTCATACATGTGATGCTAGGCTCAAACAGCATTTTTGAATCAAGCACATATAATGTTCAACTTGTTTCCTCTATGATGTTTAACACCTGATCAAGTGCACTCATAACCAAGAGTTATGGCGATCCGGATCAATGCACATCCTGCAGGAGATACCTAGCACCTAGTCACGTACAGCTGTGCCGGCTGTACGCAACAACCTTTCGACCAGCTGGGCCAAAGACCAGAAATATCCTTACTCGAACCCGGGAGCGCACCCCCACGTGGGCCCCACGCCTGGCGACCACCCCGTGAGTTACTGGCTACGGCCCCACCTTTCTCCAACCTAGCAAGCATGGGTAAGCGATATTTCCAACCAGAGAGCCGGCTAATCTAATTGGCTTTACTGGTCCCATAATCCAGTAAGAAACCAGGTAGAATCACTTGATCAATCTTTTAAACAACGGATCGGTCCTTAGTCACTTAAATTAGTAGGCAGAACTAAGGATCGAGCCTACCTCAATCCACTCTATCAACTTCTGCACACTATCTTTTCAAACCAAGATTTTCAAGATTCACTTATGATTAGTGAGAAACTAGATCATCATCTTTAATTTATCCCTGCTAAGCATAGCTAAGTAGATATTTCTAATCAAATAATTTCCTAGCAAGCAAAGGTAGTTCTACCAAGGAGTATTTCATGCATCCAAGGTTTTCATTCAACTCCTAACCTAGTGCACACCAAGACATAATATTTGGACTCGTGAACGTATGAAATAACGTAGGTAGAGATGCTCTGGGGCTTGCCTTGAGTCTCAAAAAGGTTAGCGGCTTCAGCGACTTCTTGGGACTCCGGAGCGATCACCAGAACTTCCTCGTACTGGACTTGTTCTTCGGGAAGTTCCACGCACTCCACCTCCGAGGCTTCAGGTTCTAACATGCAATGCAAGTCAGGGATTAAAGATGCAACAAGTTTTAAAACTGAGCACACAAAACTTTATCTCTCGATAAAGTTGCAGGCCAACACAACCACCTATCCTTTACTAAAGAAAATGTTGAAATTTTTGGTTGGGTGAAATAGTCCTTATTTCTTTTACATTTATTAAAGAAGAATTATTAAGTGTACAAAAATTACTTCCCTAAAGTCTAAAACCCCTCTTCTCTTTTTAAGTGTGCTTGTAAAACATGGATCATGTTTTTAAATATTTTTATAATTACCTTAAACATTTTTATCAATTAAATTCCAAAGGATGATGTTATTATTAAATTCTAAACAGCACAAAATTAAAGGTTTGTCATTTTGATAGCAGAAAGGAAAATTTAAGGAAGCTATAAAAAATAAATTTCATATTTTTCTGATTTTTCCATGATTTTCTATAATTAAAACAGTGGAAAACATAAATAAAATCTAATTCTAAATCCTATTTGGTTTTCTTTCAAAACCCCCCCTCGGTTTGTTTCTCTTCTACCCCGAGGTCCCTGCCCTGCGATAACAGGGTACCGGCGTCGACCGGCCTCCGCCGGCGGCGAGGTCCCCCGGCGACGACGGCTAGTCCTAGGGCTACCCCACTCAACCGCGCACCCAATCTAACCCTAGCACCCCGCACGACCCGGCGGCGAAACACGGCGGCGCAACGCACTCCGGCGAGCTCACTCCCGGAACTTGCTCCCAAACCAGCTCGCGAGCACACAGAGACCAGAGACGCCTTGTGCGCACGCCAAGCCAAACAACGTGGCGCTACGCGCGCTAGCACCCCACGCCAGCCATGGTGGGAGCGCGCATGGCGAGAACGGCGGTGAGCGCGTAGCAAAGCGGCCACGGCGAGACGACGATCAACAACCACCCCCTAAGCACCAGCAGACCTTAGCGCATCTAGCGCGCGCAACAGCTCCGCCGGAGAAGGCCCGAGCGAGGCTGCTCACGTGCGACGGCCATGGCGGAAGGGCGCCACGGCGGCGAACGGCGTTCCCGGCACAAGGAACGTCGCGCCCGACCATCTAAGCCCCCAAACACGCTTCTCGACTCAAGAACAACCCTGCTGCACTCTCAAACCCCGGCCAAACTCACAGCAATAGCATCACCACGGTGAACTGCGCTTACCCCGGCGAGGCGGCGACGAGAATCTGGAAACCGAGGCTGCGCGGAGCTGTGGAGTGGTGGAGGAAGAACAAGAGCTAGCGTAAACGAAAGAGGAGATGAAGGCGAACCTTTTGGTGGAGAGGAACTGGACGGAGAGGTTTGGACGGTGGCGAGCGAGCGACGGCTAGCCGGCGGTCATGGTGAGAAACAGAGGACGACGCGGTGAAAAGAGGAGAAGGCGAAGTCGTCGACGGCGCTTTAACCGCGAGCCGCTGCAGCCGTTGCTTGCCACCTCCTGCTGCGCCTTCCACCGAGTTGTCCCCGAGCGGATTCGACGCGTGGACGGCGAACGTGACCTGGCGCCGCCGACGGCTGCTGCCAGCACTGGCCGACGTCACTTTTCCCCTTCCAAACAGCTTCAAACAGCGATGTTGCAAACCATTTTTCTCCGAAAAACACATTGCAACTTCCAAAACTCCCAATAACAAACTTGTAGCTGGATCTTTGAGCAAAGATTGAGGTCCAATTCGAGCCTCAAAGTTTCTGCTGTGACACATTTCATATTCAGAGCTGCTAACTAGATTTTCTCAAATTACTCTCAAAATTTGAATAGAACATGCATCAAGTGTCAAAAACAAGATTGCAATTCACATTCAGAAGCACAACTTCCTAGTTGGAAGTTTTTGCAGAAAACTTCAAATTCGAGTTCAAATGACACAAATTCAGTTCAGCTGACAGTTTACTGAATTTAACTGAAAACAGCTTCTGAACCATTTTCTCTTGCGTTTTTCTCCTGAATCCAGCCATCTTCTGAGTCTGACCCAAAAACAAAAGTTGTCCCAAATCCTTCCCTTAACAACTTTAAGACACCTAACTCAGAAAACTCACAGATTAACCGCTATAACACCTCAAAGATAGCTGCTCATTATGCTCAAACAGTGAAAACTGAAAACAGTTAAGGGCTGTTGTCAGACCGTGAACAGTGGTCTTTTTCTTTTTCTTCCTTCCATTTAATTGAAGCATCATTTCAACAAGTTTACACACCATTTTTGGACACCCCAGTTGCTTAGCTTGTGAATTAATTTTAGAAACTCTTGGCTTCCAAAAATCCAAAGTCTAACCATTTGTTTGACTTTTTGGGTCAAGAGTTTTGCTTAAGTGACTCTTTTCCCTTTTCTCTCTTCTTTTAAACTCAACTCTCTCTCCAACCTTGCCATAACACTAGCACATGCTTAATAGGGGATGTCACATTAATATTTTAAGTTGGAACTATTTCATGTGTTAACCATATGAGCACTCTTAAAAGCATTGTTACACTATTTAATTTACAGTTCAATCCTAAATTTTTTTAGGAGATTCTATGGCACGTAAATACATCATCTCAAGAGTATGTATTTAGAGTTTGTCATGCAACTTGTAAGAGAAGATGTTTAGATTTGTACTAGAAAAGTTTTTGTAGGGTTCAAATTTTCAGAACAATTACACGAGTACAAGCTTAACAATCCTCATGTATAGTTTTCATTCCTATTAGTGATTTAGTCTCAGGGTTTATAATTCCTTTTTGTTTAATTACTCTTACTTATATGCTTTAAATATTAGGGGTGTTACACTTCCAGTATCCATCGGATGAACCGATTGCACATTCCCAGATAGAATGCTCTGCATGTGTGTTTGTGTCACACGAATTGAAGACGTGTCAGGGGAGCCCAAAGTAGCCGGCCGGCTAGGCCTGGGCCTGGTTTCTTCTTCGGTTTTATTCTATTTTGTACCTGCAGTATAACTTTCACAAAACTCGTGGAACTTGTTATGTTAAAGTAAAATATACATGGAACCTTATGCAAAACCTCCATTTATTCCCAAGATGTTGATGGTCAACACACACCCCAAGCTTATCCCTTTGCTCGTCCTCGAGCAATGCTGAGTCTTAGGCTCGGTGGATCAGGAGTCGCGTTGATGTTTGTACTTTGCAAATACCCTATGCATAAACCACCACTCTAGTCCATCGGTATTTAAATAAGTTGGCATTAACATATTCATACATTGGCTACATGTGGGGCTTTTTCGCTCATTCCTTCTTAGCCTTGGGCGGTTGAGAGTCTGAACGGTCGTCGATAGTTTTCCTGCAGCTGTTCAGGTTCCAATTTGGGGATATAAATTTTCACAAAACATGGTTATTTTTCCCCGATGATTCTATCGAGTCACTCAAAAAGTGTATATAAACCTCACCAAAGTTAGTAGTGACCCTTTTATCTTCCCATCTACTGCTTATATGAAGTTGTAGAAATGGAGATAGGAGATAGCTTACCTTGGTTACCTTTGTTGCGAACTCGAAAGGTGGTTCGCAAGAAGTAGAACTTGATCACATTCTGGTCTTTGGAATTTAAACTTTCTGGGGAGAGGAAAAGAATGGACTCATACATTGAAATCCTTTGGTCTTTTCTGCCTATTTTGGAATACTCTTTTATAGCCGATATTTGGATTGTTCCTCCTTTGAGTACTATCCATTTTTTTAAGAAGGAACTCCAATCTCTTCTTTTTGAGCAGAGTTTCATGAGTATATTTTTACATGGATATTTGGCATTTTGACCAGGATGATAAATAGGTACACTATAGGTTTTTGACCAGATTTTTGGCTAGTTGGGGAGACCATCTGGCGAATGTCGATATCGTTACCCAGAGTAGGTAATCGACAAGCCACATGTTTATTGAGGCTAGCAAACAATGGATACGCCAAGGAGAAAGACCGGCAGATGACAAGTACTTTCTTCAAGCGAACACACAATTCGGCTAGCCTCAAAATAACTCAAAGTAGCAATATAGTGGCTAGATCATGTATATTAAATTTGTCTCTCGATGGGACATGTAGCATAGGGGATAATGTACCATGATAAATTTTCAAAAACTCCCGAGTGGTTCCCTATCAAGCATGCATTCGTTCTCTAGCTATGACCATATCAATACTCCCAACAACTTAGACAGAGATTAAAAGCTCATGCCTCCACAATGATAACCATGATGAATAATCAAATGCCAACGAACTTAAATACTAGGGGAGTAACAGGTTATGTAAAAGGGATATGCAAGGTACAAACAAAGCAACTATTCATCATTTCCAAATGAGATTGATGCATAACTCTCCATGTATACCGTACTTCGTATAGCAAATTTTTTCTTCCCATTTTTTATTCATTATTATTACTAATTTTTATTATTACTATTATTACAATTATTATTATTATATTATTATTACTACTATTACTATTACTATTATTATTATTATTATTATTAGGAGACAAGGTCCTATTTAATCCAACTACTGCAAGCATGGCAACGATGAACTCGAACGGTGAGACTGGCCAGAACTGACAAGAACATACCTTCGCAGGACGACTTACCTTTGCGTGATGCCTCCCCCAAGCTTCGCTGAAGCTCAGTAGTACTACTGGTCTGGGTCTGGGTTGTTGAGGTCGAAGTACCGGTACTGGGATGACACGTCGTGTTGTTTCGACACAGTCATACACCAGTTCTCCAATGTGAGTGAGGTGTTGTGGGCGTTCGCCTCGTTCATCCTCTGCTTCGCAAGACACATGGCCTCCATCCTGGCATTGAGCTATGAGATTTCTTGAATAATTAGGTTCTCGTAGTCATACCAGGCTTAGGCGGATGGTCCGACCTGCGGTACCTAAGGGCAGGAACCTCCTGTATGGTAGTACCCGTACCCATAGTTGGGGTCTCCTGCAAATGAACTCGGACCTCCTTGGTTGAAGTGGTCGTAAGTCTGCTCGAAGTTCCGGTTCGCAGTGTCCATGTCTGGTGGTGGCATCTCCCTTGGTTTCTCTTCTTTGACTTCAGACCTGGCAGCGTGGCTTGATTGCCTGCGTGTGGCAACAGTATGCCGTGCCCGCTCCTTCTTTTGCATCTGCAGGGTTAGTATCTTGACAGAATAGAGGGCGAGAGTCGGGCGTGGCAGCACGACTTCTTCCTCATATCCTTGATAGCACATAAACAGATACCCTGTTGGTCCCTCCCGCAAAAGGTGACCCTGGACAAAATGCTATAAACCAATAACAGTTTGGTACTCCTGCGTCATTGGCAGGTAAGTCAATTGTGCATTGTTCAAGACCCCGACATAGAAGGCAACACGTGTCACCAAAGAAGTGATGTCTATGGGAGTTCTGAGTAGTTATTAAACTCTGCCAATGTGTGAGCATGCTCAAGACGGGGGAATACTTAATATTTTTAGCAAAGGCATAGAGGCATTGCAACTCATAGGTTAAGCAAAGACGAAGCTCAGAGCGTGAGTGGATTACCATGGCAAGCCATTTTGTCAGAGATCGAAGTGTGGGATTGTGGATGGAACTGATACTGTTTTTAACACTATAAGGCTCAGTGGAGATGGTGTCTGTGGCGGACCACTCCGAAATTATTCCAAGTTAAGTACCCTCAGACCACTAATCATGTAGTCAGGCACTTAATCCGGAATAAACTGGAGCGCCGTCGGATTAAACCCGATTAAACCACGTACTAAACTAGATCGTAACAGCAGCAGGCCCACACGAAGGTGAGTTCCAGAGATTACAACATTCCCCAAATTAAATTACACACATAGATAAAGTAGTTATTACAAACCGAGTTCAAACTTAAAATCAGAGTACACAAGTTTTGCAGCGGAAATTAAAGTTCATAACAACTGAATTTAAAAGTTCATTGCAGCGGAAGTAAATAATCTAATGACGAATCAAGTAACTCCGTGATGAAGCCTGCCACGAAGCTACTCCTCCCGATCCTCGCCAGAGGACGGGACCCATTCGATGTGCCAGCCAGGTGGAACCTGGGCAGGCCAAGTCATAGCGTCCACATCCAGAATGATACCTGTAAAATAATGCCACAAGCAAGGCTGAGTATACTAATACTCAGCAAGGCTTACCCGTCGGGTGAAAACTACATCACCGACATCTAGACAATGAGAGGCTTTTGGCTGGTGGGTTTGTTTGCCAAAAAGCAACTAAAGTAGATCCTTGCTTTCAAGTTTTAGCTTCATATTCTAGTAAATTTAACCATTCTAGATTAGCATCCTCTCTAAGCATACAAGTGGTGCAATACAATTTATTCATAGAACAAGTTCATGATCTCATAATTCCACTTATTACTCGATGTAGCAAGGCGGTCAAGCAGTCTCATTAACCGCGAGAAGCGGACAGTTCGAACCGAATTTGTGCTACCTGGCCAGGGGAAACCCAACACACACGGATACTCTGCTTGTGATAAAAGGTACAAGCATTTCCCAACCTTTCCCATTTATCCACAATTCGGAACCGGGTCCACTTCCTTAGGATGAAGGTTTACTGCTTCACTCACAGCATCACGCATACATCCACGAGTGTACGGCAAGGGAAAACGAAGTTTCCAAGGAGAGATGGCTATCGGCCCTAGCTGCTTCAATCTGGTACCGGGCTTACCGGCTCCCATATACCGGCATGTATGTGGTACGTTCAAAAACTTGACACACTCTACCACACATCTCGACCTTAAACAATTATCAATACACGGACGGGAGATCTACATCTATCATCCCGCCCGTCAATCCTTATGATTCCAACATAAGTAAAGACAAGCAATTCCTATGTCTCGCGAGTGACAGGAAATCACTCGACTTGTAACGCACCTATAGCAATGCTCTATCGATCCTTTCATACTAGTATTGCAAGTCATAGGTACTAGGAAAATATTGCAGCTATGGTATTCAATCAACTCCTAGAAACGTAAATGCACGAACATAAAGAATTCAAAGTGCAATATTTAGAAATGTTAGGTCATGCTCCGGGGCTTGCCTTCCTGCTCGGGCTGGGGGTTAGCTCCTGTGTTGGTCACGTCTGCACCGGCGTCGGGCTCCGGGACTTGCTCCTCTTCTGCGGGGACGAGGGTGTAGTCGCCGTCCGGTAGAACGCCTTCTACATGATATGCATAATTTTAAGGCGGCTGCCCTTTTGATGCTAAGACTAGGTCCTTGAAGGCCATATTCACCTAGACATACTTAGATATTTGCATTTTCTCCACCAAAGCAAGGTGTCGGTGTGAAAAAGGTTTTAGTTGAATTCGATGGTGATTGTGTACATATATAAAAGAATTTTATTTATTTCTTCACAAGTTAGGGTGGCTGTTTCTGAATTTCAGATCCTAACCATTTTATTTCAATTAACTACTCAAAAAGGTTTATTCATTTATATATTTCAATTTCCACCTAGATTCTTTCCCATTTTTGTTTCTTCATTTCTGTTCATCAATTTTAGCCATAAACTTTATGACAGCTACTGGAGTATAAGAGCTAAGCTCACTCCAAAATTTAGCTAATTTCGAGTTACACATAATTTATTAAAAATCTATAAACAGCTAGCTGCAGGAAGTGAATTAAAGGCATAATAAATTGAAATTTCATCTATTTCAGGAGATCTTCCTACCAAGGCTAAGCAATATCATGAGGAGGGCTCTGGCCAAGTGGTGGCTCAAAATAACCCTTGGGTAGTCCTCATTATTTTTCTATCCAAAAACACATATTCAATTATTTGCCATTCTAAACAGAGCAAAAATTAAGTTTCTCATTTTTAACATGTGTGTTAACAAGTTTTAAGTTCTCAGGAGCAAAATGATGATTTTTCGCTGCACAAATTATTTTTAACAATTTCTTTACTGCAGAAAGTCAGAAAACACATTTAAATCTATAACTGGAGCTACACATCATATTTTTGAGTCTCCTTTGGACACAAGCTGTCCAAAACCACTACTAACAACATATCCAAAGCTCAACCCCAGCGGAGCTCTGGATTTGAAATGGTGCACAACTTTAGGTTTTCACAGTTTGATTTTTAATTCAACAACAGTTCACCAAAAGCATACACATGTCTAGTAGAGATTGTAGTTTAGACTCTAACGATTCCAGAGAGTATTTTTGCATATTTTTCTGATTTTTCTATGATTTTTAATCGATTTTACAAGTTTCGGGAAAAATCAAACCTAGGGTAAGAATCTATTTTCACCGAGAACCCTAGAACTTTCAAACTTTCGCGAAGAAGCCCCTGGTTTTTGCGCAGAGGCCCCTGGACAAAGGAAGAAGATGAAGAAAGGTCCCTGGGACCTCGCCGGAGTTGCGCCGGGCAAACCACGGCGAACTGGGCTCGGGGAAGTGGGGGGAAATGGTCCTTGGCTCACCACGAGTCGTTTGAGCACGGTTGGGAGGTCGGGGGTTGCCGGAGTCACGCCGGCGACGAGGAGGTGGCGGCGCGGCCTCTGCGGGATCTACGCCGGCGAGCTCGGAGTCGCTCGAGGAGGGCTGAGGGGTCCGTGAGCTTCAGCAGGGCTTGGGGAAGCTGTTGCCGTGCTCGGGGAAGCTCGGGGATGGCTCGGAGTAGGGTCTCGACGGTGAGGTGGTTCGACGGCCGGAAAACCCGATTTGGGGGAAATCGGAAATTCAAGCCGGGAAGTGGGCAATGTGTTGGGGAAAGTTGGGGGAAATGGAGCTAGGGGATTGGTCTAGCTCTGTGCGGAGTGGATTTGGGAATGGCTGCGTGTGCGCGACGAATTTCACGAACGAGTCAAGCTCGGCTTGCGCGTCGCGAGGAAGAAGAAGGAGGGGGAGTGCGCGAGTGGGTTCTCTGGAGGCTTGAGCGAGCGAGTGGAGTGAGTGGGGAGCTCAGTGGGGTGCTCGAGTGCGCGAGGGGAGTGCGGCATTGCCTCGGGAGCGCGCGAGCGCGTTAATGCTCGACGCGACCCGCCATGGCCGCACAGTGAGCTCGGCGCGAGTGGGGAGGGCGCTGCAGGCGAGGGGGATCGCGGCGTGTTGAAGTGGGGATCTTCCTCAGCGGTTTTGGCGCGATGTGGGCGGCTCCTAGCGCCAGCAGAGCGCCAGCGCAGCGCGCTCGCGCGCGCGCGACCGCGACGCGCGCGACCGCCATGATGGCGTCCGCGGCGCGAGGAGGAGGGAGGCGACGGCGGCGACTCGACGGCTCCACAGTGGTCGGACAAGCGCTAGACGACGAGCGCCACGCTCCGCCGCGCCTTGGCCGTGTCAGCGCCGCCTGAGCCGCGCGCCGGCCGCGTGGCGGCCGAGCTCTGGCCGCCGCGGCGCGCGCCAGGGGCACTGTTCACGGCCCGGGGAGCGCCGGGTTTGAATTCGAATTTTCTCCAAAATTTTGAACTGAACTTGAAAAAGTGCAAAAATAAAAGTTGTAGATTGAAAGATGGGACACAACTTCCTTTTTGGGATGAACTTGAAATTCGAAGTTTTTCAAGCTCAAAAAGCCCAAAAACAGAAATGTGCCAAAACCGGTAATTTGAGTTTTTGAGGGTCTAAACCGCAAAATTTTCAAAAATTCCAAACAGTGACTAGGGTTTAATTTTTATGCCAAACAACTTTTATTTTGGGAGATTTTCAAGTTTAGCACAAAAATCTCGAGTTTTCGGTTGGTGCCAATTAATCCCTGTTTTTAGAGTTTAAGTTTGAATTTTGGTGAATTTCGAGAGATTTTTGAAATCCAACCTTAAATCTCTGTTGCATTAATCTTAAATGCACTTTTTAGTTAATTTGACATCAGAGATGTCACAGCCTACCCCCCTTAAAAGGAATCTCGCCCCGAGATTCGATTACGCTTAATGGTAAAGAGGGGAAAAGAATACCTCGGCTTATGAAAGTATGTCGGGGAAATTCTTCCGGAGATAATCCTCGGTTTCCCACGTGGCTTCGTCTTCAGAATGATGACTCCACTGAATTTTATACATTTTAATTCCCTTCCTTCGTGTCTGTCGCTCTTTCTCGTCGAGGATCTTGACAGGATACTCATCATAAGAGAGATCCGGTTCAACCGAGAGTTCCTCTTATTCAACGACCTCGGTCGGAACACGAAGACATCTTTTGAGTTGAGACACGTGAAACACATTGTGTACCGCTGAAAGTCTCTCGGGAAGCTTCACTTGATAAGCTACCGGCCCACATTGTTGAGTGATTTCATACGGGCCGATAAAGCGAGGTGCAAGTTTGCCTCTAAGTCCAAACCTTTGCACACCCTTGGTCGGGGAGACTTTTAGATACACATGATCACCAACTTCAAACTGAAGTGGCTTTCGCCGCTGATCAGAGTAGCTCTTTTGTCGTGTCTGAGCGGTTTTCAAATTTTCCCGAATGATCCTAACCTTTTCTTCGGCTTCTTTCACAAGGTCAGGGCCATAAGTGTATCTCTCGCCTGCCTGGGACCAACACAACGGGGTCCGACATCTTCTACCATATAGGGCTTCGAAAGGTGCCATTTTTAAACTTGATTGGTAGCTGTTATTATAGGAGAATTCGGCCAGAGACAAACACTTCTCCCAATTCTTCCCATAATGAACAACACAGGCTCGAAGCATATCTTCAAGTATTTGATTTACCCTTTCTGTCTGCCCATCGGTCTGTGGGTGATATGCTGAGCTACGGATCAGTTTAGTGCCTAGGGACATTTGCAATTGCTCCCAAAAACATGCTACGAACAGAGCACCACGATCCGAAATTATCGTCTTGGGTACCCCGTGTAGACAAACGATCCGCTCCAAATAAATCTCCGTGTATTTCTTAGCAGTATAAGTGATATTGATCGGAACAAAATGCGCGGTCTTGGTAAGGCGATCCACAATTACCCAAATGGAATCATGGCCCTGAGGGGTCCTGGGAAGTCCAACAATAAAGTCCATGCTTATATCTTCCCACTTCCACGAGGGAATAGGTAGAGGTTGAAGCGTGCCTGCTACCTTTAAGTGGCTGGCCTTAACCCGCTGGCAGGTGTCACATTCCGACACATATGTGGCAATTTCTCGCTTCATTCGAGTCCACCAAAAGTTTTGTTTCAAATCTTGATACATCTTGGTGCTGCCAGGATGGATAGAAAATTTGGAGAGATGTGCCTCATCCATAATCTTCCTCCGGAGTTCCATGTTTTTGGGCACCATAAGGCGGTGTCCAAACCATAGGACTCCTTGCCCGTCTAACCGGAAGCACTTGTACTTCTCTTTCACTTTCTCTTTAGACAATTTTCTTTTGAGCACTTTAACGCCCGCATCATTTAATTGGGCCATAACAATCTGATCGTGCAAGGTTGGTTCCACTGCAATATGGTTGAAGTACCCGTGTGGAACAATCTCTAAGTTGAGTTTTGCCATTTCGTGACACAGGGTGTCAGCGTAGGACTCCACGGAAAGACAATGGCAACGAGCCTTGCGGCTTAGTGCATCCGCAACTACATTAGCCTTCCCGGGGTGATAATGCACACTGAGGTCATAGTCCTTAGCTAACTCCAACCATCTGCGTTGTCTCATATTCAGATGGGCCTGAGTGAAGACATATTTAAGGCTCTTGTGGTCTGTGTATATGTTGCAGGGAACACCCATCAAATAGTGCCTCCACATCTTGAGAGCATGAATGACCGCGGCTAACTCAAGATCGTGCGTGGGGTAGTTTTGCTCATGAGGCCGGAGTGCTCGAGAAGCATAAGCAATGACTCGGTTCTCTTGCATGAGAACACAGCCAAGACCGGTGCCTGATGCATCACAATAAACATCATACGGCTTGGTGCAATCGGGCTGAGCCAAAACTGGGGCTGAAGTCAATAGTCTTCGCAAAGTGTGGAAAGCTTCCTCACATTTGTCATTCCACTCAAATTTAACTCCCTTCTTCAAAAGTTCGGTCATAGGCTTCGCAATTCGAGAGAAGTCCGGAATAAAGCGACGGTAGTAACCGGCTAATCCCAGAAAACTCCGAATCTCGTGGACGGAAGTAGGTGGTTGCCAATCTAGCACCTCTTGCACTTTGGATGGATCTACGGATATACCATCTTTGGAAATCGTGTGGCCCAAAAACTTCACGCTCTCTAACCAGAATTTGGCGTAGAGTTGGTGGTCTCTCAGTCGCTGAAGAACAATGCGAAGGTGTTCAGCGTGCTCTTCCTCATTCTTGGAGTACACAAGAATGTCGTCAATGAAAACCACCACAAACTTGTCCAATTCAGACATGAAGACCGAGTTCATGAGGTACATGAAATAGGCTGGGGCGTTGGTGAGTCCAAAAGACATAACCAGAAACTCATATAGCCCGTAACGTGTGGAAAAGGCAGTCTTTGGAATATCACAAGGCCTGATTTTTATTTGGTGATAGCCAGAGCGGAGGTCAATCTTAGAGAACACTCTGGCGCCAGCTAGTTGATCAAATAGGATGTCAATTCGAGGTAACGGATACTTGTTCTTAATAGTTACCGCATTGAGAGGCCGGTAGTCAATACACAACCTCAAGGAATGGTCCTTCTTCTTCACGAAGATAGCGGGACATCCCCACGGTGATACACTTGGGCGAATGAAACCTTTATCTAGCAATTCTTGGAGTTGAATTTTTAATTCGGCCAATTCGTTGGGTGGCATCCTATAGGGTCTCTTTGATATAGGTGCTGTGCCAGGTTGTAATTCAATCACAAATTCAACGTCCCTATCCGGCGGCATCCCCGGTAAGTCATCCGGAAATACATCGGCATACTCACATACCACCGGAATGTCCTTCAGTTGGGTTTCGACCATAGAATAAGCACACGCATCAACGCAAGTCCGTTGTGGCAGATATAGCACACTCGGGCCATGCGTAGGCGAGTTTATCTCAACAACTCGTTCCGCCACATCTAGGACAACCTTGTGCTGAGTCATCCAATTGGCTCCTAGCACAATGTCAATCCCTTCCATACCAAGTAGAATCAAATCAGTAGGGAATGTTTTACTTCCTAGCCTGATTGGAACTTTGTGGGTGACTTGGTTGGATGCAATTTTGCCTCCCGCAGTTGATATCACATAGGAGGATTTGGTATGGTATGATTTTAATCCGCACTTCACATGGAATCTTGTGCTTATAAAACTATGCGTTGCTCCGGAATCAAATAATATCACAGCAGGTTGAGTGCAGATAGGGAAGATACCAGTCATGTCTGGGGCTCCCTCGGGTAAGTCAGCCAAGTTGGTGTAGTTGAGCCGTCCTTGGCGGACTTGCACACGCTGCTGCTGCTGCTTGCCCTTGCCTTGCTGATTCCCAGGGCGCTGGTTCTGCTGTCTGTTCTGCGGGCAATCCTTGATAAAGTGATCCTTGCTTCCGCACTTGAAGCACTGGTAGCCGGCTCCAGGTCGAGCTGGCTGCGGTGTATTCTGCCTTGGTGCTTGCTGCTGCGGCGGTGGAGGGAAACGAGGCGCGTTAGGCTGTGGCGGCCTAGCAACCCAACCACCTCCCTGAGGTGCCCTGGACTGTCCCTGCTGTGGAGCCGGGGGAACCAGGCGGAACCTCTGGGGCTGCGAGCTAGACGGGCCAGCGGGAGTCTTCCTCTTCTTCTCCGCCTTGTGCACCGTATTGGCGTCTTCCTGAGCAATGGCGAGGTTGACAAGATCACCGTACGTGGGAGCACGGGTAGTGGCCAACTGCGCCTTCAGCTTAGTGTTCAGGCCACGGCGGAACCTTTCAAGCTTCTTCTCGTCGGAGTCAGCATGGTGACCGGCATAAGGGCACAGACCGTTGAAGGCCTGGGCGTACTGCAGCACCGTGCGAGTACCTTGGGTCAGCGCCAGAAACTCATTCAGCTTTCTTTCCACCAGACCGGCCGGAATGTGATGAGCTTTGAAAGCAGCCTTGAACTCATCCCACTCGACTACGTGACCCTCCTGCTGCAGGGCCAGGTAGTTCTCCCACCAGAGGAGAGCTGGGCCGCGGAGCTGCTGCGCCGCGAACACGACCTTGCGGTTGGCGGTGCAAGGCGTGGCCAGTATGGTGAACTTGGACTCAATAGCTCGAATCCATGTGTCGGCCTCCAAAGGCTCGTCGGCACGAGAGAAAATCGGCGGGTGCGTCGCCAGAAAATCCTCGTACCGGGCCACCTGAGGCTGAGGGGCCCGTTGTCCTCCCTGCTGCAGCATTTGCTGCTGCATCATCTGCTGCTGATGCTGCAGGTTCCGGAGAATCTCCGTTTGCGTGGCGTAGAGCTGTTGCCACGTCGGAGGTTGCTGCGGTGGAGGAGGTGGCGGTGGTTGTTGCTGCCCCTCAGGCCCCTGCTGGTTAGCATTGGAGCCGCTAGCGTCGTGACCGCTGCGGGTGATTGCCATCTGCAGTAGGGACTTATATTAGCCACATTTCATAAACTTGCATAATAAATGACAAGGTAGAATGTGACAACATTTGAAGTATACTGCGCGGAGTGACAATCAGCACGCAGTCTTGGGAGAAAATTCATATCTCCCAACAGGAAACAAGTCATAAGCTCCCGTTCGGTCAGTAGCTCGAAAATTTCATGCTCTACAACTTTCATGTTGGGCTCAAATTCAAATTCGGACTGGTACTAAGCCGAAAAATTCAATTCTCAGCTCTCTGCGTTTGCTGTTTTTCAGCAGGCCGAGCTGTAGTGTTTTAATCGCCAATTTTATTTCGCTTAACCAATGAGGTTGCAATTTGGTGATCATTTAGTTTGACAAATTCCAAACAACTTTCTAGTTCACATCACAGTCCAGAAATGAAAGGAAGAACCACGAATAATTAAAACAAAAGGGAAACTGCAGAATGTTTTCAATACAGCCCTTACACCAACATCAAGTTTCAGACCATTAAGTTACAATGCCACAAAAGTTAACATGAGGAGCTCAACTCCATCTAGCCTATTACATCATGAAGCCAAAATTCTAGGCCTAGCGGAGGAGTCATTGCTACTACCACTCTAAAAATCATCAAGGTTGTTAGCGGTAGCCTCGCTGCCCATGGGGGAAGGTGGGGCGGGAAGGGGAGGCATGTCGTCCTCGGTGTCCATGTCGGAGTCGGGGGCCTCTCCTTCACCATCTATGTCCCCTCCTTGCTCATCAAAGAGGTGCTGAGCGTCGTGGGCAGCAAGCATGGCATTGGCATGCTGCAAAGTGCCATGTACCTCCTCAAGTTCGTCCCTAATCTGGGCTAACTCGTTCTGGGTGTTGTTGTGAGCAATCTGAAGGTCATTGAGCTGCCTCTCTAGGTCAGCAATCATAGCATCCCTAGTAGTCACCTCTATGGACAAAGAGGTCCTCTCAACCCCTAGGTCACGGGCGCGAGTGGACATGTCCATAGCCGTGCGGAGCAACTCGCTCTGTGACCGACTAAGAAGTGCCTGCAACCTGTGGTATGCCCGTATCCACCTCATCATCAAGGCGGCTGCTGCGACGGGGCTCTCCGCCATCCTCAGAGGGGAACTCAAGTAACGTCTCATCCAATGAGGGTCGTCCGGCTGAGTCGGCGGAAACAAACCAAGTAACTGATGCTCCACTAACTCCTGGTTCTGGGTAACAAAGGAGCTGATGCCGTTCATGGCAGCTAGCTCACACGTGGTCTCCATGTGGTGCCCGTGCACTTCCACCGTCCAAGTGGGAGAGCTAGGACACGGCGGGTGGCGGTACACCACCAACCGCACGCGGGAGCGAACCACACCTCTCTCCCGGATGATCGTCCTCTCGTACTGCGGCGGCGTCGGGTAGTCCATAGCCTGAAGAACCGACCACAGGATACTGGGGAATCCTTCCCATCCCAGACAGTCAGAGAAGGACACGTCGTTGGGGTAGCTAGCCAGGTCAGCGTTGGAGGCCATCTGAACCAAAAGAAAACGGGGCAAGGGTGAGAACCGGTTAGTGCCAAAACAAAACAGATTCTGTGTAAGGTGGTAAAAATTACAAAACTCGAAATCTGTAAGCTCAAAAATTCTCAAATTTGGCCAGAACTTAGTTTAAGTATTTCCTAACAAGTTTCATGTTGGAGGTTCGGGCAGAAACTGTCATTAAGATGGTGTAAAAATTCAACTTCTTTCTCACTGTCCCCAGGAATTCCAGCAGACAGGGGGTTACCATTTTTAGCATAACTCCAGTTTTACTGATCCATTTTCGTTGAAATTTCTCCAGCATGTACTTTATATCATTCATGACAACTTTCATGTTGAACACTTTTTCATTTGACCACGTTTTCGATTTCGAATTAAGCGTGCAAACAGACTGTTCTTGGCGGGGTTTTGAGTTTTGATTTCAGTTTATTTGACGGCGGTTCAATTTGGTCAAAAATTAAATTTGAGATTAATTCAGTGAGATGCAATGCATGAGCGGCCTATTCGATCTCACAAACACACATGCCAATAACTTTTGGCTTACGAAGTTAGTGCCGGTGGCTAGGCAATATCCGTCTCTCTCTATATTAGCTAGTCGGAATTCTCTACCGTTCAACATACGGGTTCGCGGTTAGTGTACCTGCAGAAAAACTCATCCCAGAGCATGTATAATCAACCTTTCGTGCCAGCACTCACGAAAGCGTCTCCATTCATTACCACCCACTATAGAGGTGGCACCCGAACGTTTAACACTGAACGGGTAATGTTCATATGTCACCGAGGCAACATATTGACAGTTTCATACGCTATTGAAATAGCGTATTGACTATGTGCCGCCATCATATTTGCATATGATGACGTGGTACGCTACAGCAATCGCCGTACCTTGCGCCCACCATCCTATTCTAGTTTCATACGCCATCACAGCGTATTGACTATGTGCCGCCACTATATTTTCATATAGTGCCGTGGTACGTTACAGCAATCGCCGTACCTTGCGCCCACCATTGCGGAAAGTAAATGACAGAATGAAATGTGCTGGAAGTTAGCATAATATACTATTTGCCACCTTATCATATCGTGATCCCTTAACCCACATAGGCTTCACACTCTAGGTAACATCCTTAGCGATCCTATAATACCCTTCCTTTGCAAAGCGCATCGGAAGCACGAGTTGGCAATATTTTATTCAAAAATTTGTTTATTAAGGTTTGTTGCTCTCTCCGGGCTGCTGCTTCGGCTCTGATGCCAGCTGTGGCGGACCACTCCGAAATTATTCCAAGTTAAGTACCCTCAGACCACTAATCATGTAGTCAGGCACTTAATCCGGAATAAGCTGGAGCGCCGTCGGATTAAACCCGATTAAACCACGTACTAAACTAGATCATAACAGCAGCAGGCCCACACGAAGGTGAGTTCCAGAGATTACAACATTCCCCAAATTAAATTACACACATAGATAAAGTAGTTATTACAAACCGAGTTCAAACTTAAAATCAGAGTACACAAGTTTTGCAGCGGAAATTAAAGTTCATAACAACTGAATTTAAAAGTTCATTGCAGCGGAAGTAAATAATCTAATGACGAATCAAGTAACTCCGTGATGAAGCCTGCCACGAAGCTACTCCTCCCGATCCTCGCCAGAGGACGGGACCCATTCGATGTGCCAGCCAGGTGGAACCTGGGCAGGCCAAGTCATAGCGTCCACATCCAGAATGATACCTGTAAAATAATGCCACAAGCAAGGCTGAGTATACTAATACTCAGCAAGGCTTACCCGTCGGGTGAAAACTACATCACCGACATCTAGACAATGAGAGGCTTTTGGCTGGTGGGTTTGTTTGCCAAAAAGCAACTAAAGTAGATCCTTGCTTTCAAGTTTTAGCTTCATATTCTAGTAAATTTAACCATTCTAGATTAGCATCCTCTCTAAGCATACAAGTGGTGCAATACAATTTATTCATAGAACAAGTTCATGATCTCATAATTCCACTTATTACTCGATGTAGCAAGGCGGTCAAGCAGTCTCATTAACCGCGAGAAGCGGACAGTTCGAACCGAATTTGTGCTACCTGGCCAGGGGAAACCCAACACACACGGATACTCTGCTTGTGATAAAAGGTACAAGCATTTCCCAACCTTTCCCATTTATCCACAATTCGGAACCGGGTCCACTTCCTTAGGATGAAGGTTTACTGCTTCACTCACAGCATCACGCATACATCCACGAGTGTACGGCAAGGGAAAACGAAGTTTCCAAGGAGAGATGGCTATCGGCCCTAGCTGCTTCAATCTGGTACCGGGCTTACCGGCTCCCATATACCGGCATGTATGTGGTACGTTCAAAAACTTGACACACTCTACCACACATCTCGACCTTAAACAATTATCAATACACGGACGGGAGATCTACATCTATCATCCCGCCCGTCAATCCTTATGATTCCAACATAAGTAAAGACAAGCAATTCCTATGTCTCGCGAGTGACAGGAAATCACTCGACTTGTAACGCACCTATAGCAATGCTCTATCGATCCTTTCATACTAGTATTGCAAGTCATAGGTACTAGGAAAATATTGCAGCTATGGTATTCAATCAACTCCTAGAAACGTAAATGCACGAACATAAAGAATTCAAAGTGCAATATTTAGAAATGTTAGGTCATGCTCCGGGGCTTGCCTTCCTGCTCGGGCTGGGGGTTAGCTCCTGTGTTGGTCACGTCTGCACCGGCGTCGGGCTCCGGGACTTGCTCCTCTTCTGCGGGGACGAGGGTGTAGTCGCCGTCCGGTAGAACGGCTTCTACATGATATGCATAATTTTAAGGCGGCTGCCCTTTTGATGCTAAGACTAGGTCCTTGAAGGCCATATTCACCTAGACATACTTAGATATTTGCATTTTCTCCACCAAAGCAAGGTGTCGGTGTGAAAAAGGTTTTAGTTGAATTCGATGGTGATTGTGTACATATATAAAAGAATTTTATTTATTTCTTCACAAGTTAGGGTGGCTGTTTCTGAATTTCAGATCCTAACCATTTTATTTCAATTAACTACTCAAAAAGGTTTATTCATTTATATATTTCAATTTCCACCTAGATTCTTTCCCATTTTTGTTTCTTCATTTCTGTTCATCAATTTTAGCCATAAACTTTATGACAGCTACTGGAGTATAAGAGCTAAGCTCACTCCAAAATTTTGCTAATTTCGAGTTACACATAATTTATTAAAAATCTATAAACAGCTAGCTGCAGGAAGTGAATTAAAGGCATAATAAATTGAAATTTCATCTATTTCAGGAGATCTTCCTACCAAGGCTAAGCAATATCATGAGGAGGGCTCTGGCCAAGTGGTGGCTCAAAATAACCCTTGGGTAGTCCTCATTATTTTTCTATCCAAAAACACATATTCAATTATTTGCCATTCTAAACAGAGCAAAAATTAAGTTTCTCATTTTTAACATGTGTGTTAACAAGTTTTAAGTTCTCAGGAGCAAAATGATGATTTTTCGCTGCACAAATTATTTTTAACAATTTCTTTACTGCAGAAAGTCAGAAAACACATTTAAATCTATAACTGGAGCTACACATCATATTTTTGAGTCTCCTTTGGACACAAGCTGTCCAAAACCACTACTAACAACATATCCAAAGCTCAACCCCAGCGGAGCTCTGGATTTGAAATGGTGCACAACTTTAGGTTTTCACAGTTTGATTTTTAATTCAACAACAGTTCACCAAAAGCATACACATGTCTAGTAGAGATTGTAGTTTAGACTCTAACGATTCCAGAGAGTATTTTTGCATATTTTTCTGATTTTTCTACGATTTTTAATCGATTTTACAAGTTTCGGGAAAAATCAAACCTAGGGTAAGAATCTATTTTCACCGAGAACCCTAGAACTTTCAAACTTTCGCGAAGAAGCCCCTGGTTTTTGCGCAGAGGCCCCTGGACAAAGGAAGAAGATGAAGAAAGGTCCCTGGGACCTCGCCGGAGTTGCGCCGGGCAAACCACGGCGAACTGGGCTCGGGGAAGTGGGGGGAAATGGTCCTTGGCTCACCACGAGTCGTTTGAGCACGGTTGGGAGGTCGGGGGTTGCCGGAGTCACGCCGGCGACGAGGAGGTGGCGGCGCGGCCTCTGCGGGATCTACGCCGGCGAGCTCGGAGTCGCTCGAGGAGGGCTGAGGGGTCCGTGAGCTTCAGCAGGGCTTGGGGAAGCTGTTGCCGTGCTCGGGGAAGCTCGGGGATGGCTCGGAGTAGGGTCTCGACGGTGAGGTGGTTCGACGGCCGGAAAACCCGATTTGGGGGAAATCGGAAATTCAAGCCGGGAAGTGGGCAATGTGTTGGGGAAAGTTGGGGGAAATGGAGCTAGGGGATTGGTCTAGCTCTGTGCGGAGTGGATTTGGGAATGGCTGCGTGTGCGCGACGAATTTCACGAACGAGTCAAGCTCGGCTTGCGCGTCGCGAGGAAGAAGAAGGAGGGGGAGTGCGCGAGTGGGTTCTCTGGAGGCTTGAGCGAGCGAGTGGAGTGAGTGGGGAGCTCAGTGGGGTGCTCGAGTGCGCGAGGGGAGTGCGGCATTGCCTCGGGAGCGCGCGAGCGCGTTAATGCTCGACGCGACCCGCCATGGCCGCACAGTGAGCTCGGCGCGAGTGGGGAGGGCGCTGCAGGCGAGGGGGATCGCGGCGTGTTGAAGTGGGGATCTTCCTCAGCGGTTTTGGCGCGATGTGGGCGGCTCCTAGCGCCAGCAGAGCGCCAGCGCAGCGCGCTCGCGCGCGCGCGACCGCGACGCGCGCGACCGCCATGATGGCGTCCGCGGCGCGAGGAGGAGTGAGGCGACGGCGGCGACTCGACGGCTCCACAGTGGTCGGACAAGCGCTAGACGACGAGCGCCACGCTCCGCCGCGCCTTGGCCGCGTCAGCGCCGCCTGAGCCGCGCGCCGGCCGCGTGGCGGCCGAGCTCTGGCCGCCGCGGCGCGCCAGGGGCACTGTTCACGGCCCGGGGAGCGCCGGGTTTGAATTCGAATTTTCTCCAAAATTTTGAACTGAACTTGAAAAAGTGCAAAAATAAAAGTTGTAGATTGAAAGATGGGACACAACTTCCTTTTTGGGATGAACTTGAAATTCGAAGTTTTTCAAGCTCAAAAAGCCCAAAAACAGAAATGTGCCAAAACCGGTAATTTGAGTTTTTGAGGGTCTAAACCGCAAAATTTTCAAAAATTCCAAACAGTGACTAGGGTTTAATTTTTATGCCAAACAACTTTTATTTTGGGAGATTTTCAAGTTTAGCACAAAAATCTCGAGTTTTCGGTTGGTGCCAATTAATCCCTGTTTTTAGAGTTTAAGTTTGAATTTTGGTGAATTTCGAGAGATTTTTGAAATCCAACCTTAAATCTCTGTTGCATTAATCTTAAATGCACTTTTTAGTTAATTTGACATCAGAGATGTCACAGTGTCCCACCATGATATTTTCTCATATTTGTAATCGGCAGCTAAAATATTGGGATTGGTGAATCATTTAGCATGAAAGCCAAGTGATTGACTAAACTGGCTAGCAGACGAGGTAAACTCCTCATTGAAGAATCAAAAACTGATAGATGTTTCATTTGCATTCGACTCTATAGAGAGGGTCATAAATATTTCCATTGTTAGAAGGTACGAACCTTGCTCGGAGATGTGGTAGAGGTTTGTCATGGCCGAGTCCTGTCTTGAATAGGAGAGGGGGCTCGAAGTGTTTGACGTGGGCGTAGGTACGTGTCTGGAGCAGGTCCAAGGCGCTCCTCTCATACTCATTCTCGATCATGATCTAATCAATCCGGGTCAAGACACGAATGCGAAAGGGCTGCCTATACAGCATAGGGGAGTCATCCCCTTGTGGTTCCTCCACACGACGGGATGAGATCTCCGCGAGCTGCTTGTACTCATCCTCCATGCCACATTCTTGGTGGCACCGGCCATCTTGCCCCACATGATGTCCTCCAAAAGATTAGCCTCTACAAGAAATACCCGAAGGAAAATGTCAAGTTATCGGGTTAGTAAAATGTTAGTCATTCTTGTGGGGAATTACCCTCCACAAATGTCCTCGTTCTCGTGCCAACTTTGGTAAAAGGGAAATATTTTTTTGGTATTAGTGATTAAACAACATTTGGCAGCATAACCACTAATAGTTTTTATTTGTTTATTTATTATTATTATTATTACTATTATTATTATTATTTAAGAAGTATTCTTAGGAGGGAGATTAACTCCTAAGCTTAGTTACTAATGATTAGAAACTAGACTAAGCAAGAGACGAGCTAGCAAGCGAGGAACTTCAACTCTCCGGCGAAGTGGTGCGAGTGATGAAGGCTCTGGGCACCAGCTTTTATAGGGGCGTCCAGGGGGCAAGCTAGCTGGCCGTGGGCCCAGCCGTCCGGCTGGTGAACGGCGGTGGCGCGAACATGTCGACGGCCTATGCCTAGGTGCTCCGCAGAATGTGTGTGTGGTGATTGATGATGGGATGGCAGCGGCGAGGAGGAGTCGGTCGGCCTGTGGTGGGTGCTCTGGCATGTTAATGTGCCGGCCACAGAAGGAGGTGGTGGTGTGGCTTACAGGTGGGGCCAGCCGGCCTAGTGTCTCGGCCACATTTTGTTTCTATGGACATTGGAAGAAGGAAATAAAAATAATGGTGGACGAAAATGCTATGGTAAAATAAATAGGGAATTGAAACATGCCATGATTTATTGGAAAGGAATAAAAGAAAATAAACTATCCTATATACTTAATGCAAATGCGGATGAGGATACATACCAGTGCCTATGGTGTAACACCCTGTTTCCCAAGGCTGCACCGCCCAGCCCTTCCGTGGGAGCGGGCACACGTACACATAGCACCCTGCTTACACTTTTGTCCTCGCTTCATGTAAAAGGGTCAACTCGAAGGTGCTATGGCTAGGGGACAAAGGCTTATAAGTTGGCTCAATCCTCTCTAAACTAGAAAGGTGGTACTAAACATGCACACACCGTGCTCATGGGCCACTATGGGCCATATCAACTTGGGCTGGGTGTCACAATACACCCACCTCAAAGAACCCAACGTCCTCGTCGGTCCAACTCACCCGTCCAGTGCCGACCCATATGCCGTGTGTCCTACCCGGCCCACACGCGCCATATGTCCGCATACTGACCCGAGCAAATGTCCAGGAACGTTCCCACTTAGCGCACAACCGTACGTCCAGTGCCGACCCATATGCCATGCCATGTGTCCTAACCGGCACACATGCGCCATGCGCCCTATGTCCGCACACTGACCCGTCCGCGCAACCGCAAGGGTTGGCTCTGAAACCATTTGTAACACCATGTCTCCCAAGGCTGCACCGCCCAGCCCTTCTGTGGGGGCGGGCACGCGTACACATAGGACCCTGCTTACACTTTCGTCATCGCTTCGTGTAAAAGGGTCAACCCGAAGGTGCTATGGCTGGGGGACAAAGGCTTATAAGTTGGCTCCACCCTCTCTAAACTAGCAAGATGGTACTAAACATATGCACACCATGCTCATGGGCCACTATGGGCCATATCAACTTGGGCCAGGTGTCACATATGGCGAGGGCTCGGGTTTTGTGTCCTCAGTTGGACTGTTCGTACCTTGCGGTAGTGTGGCGTCGCTTGACGCTTTCTTTCGCCAGACCTTTCTGGTTAGTGGAGCCTTTTCGACCTTCATAAAATCATCATCCAAAGCCTTCTTACGTTGGATTCTTTGTTTGGCGTTGATGTAGTTGTGTTGCTTGATCTCTTGAAGCTTTAATGCTCGATCATGCTGACTTGTTCGCACCGTTCCACTTCGGATTGAAAATGAACCTTTCTTTGCACCCATTGATATTGAGCTGGATTTCTCCGGCTCCAACATCTATGTTCACCTTGGCGGTACTCAAGAACGGCCTCCCCAAGATGAGAGGTGTCTTGGCGTCGACTTACATGTCAAGGACGACGAAGTAGACGGGAACGAAGAACTTCTGGATTTTCACCGGAATATCCTCTGCAATGCCCGATGGGTAGTGAATCGATTGATCCGCTAGCTGTAAACACATGGTAGTGGGCACAAGTGAATGATGGTTAAGCTTGTCATACACTACTTTTGGCATGACACTAATGCTGGCTCCCAAGTTGCAGAGAGCTTGCTGAAAGGTTTGTGTCCCAATCAAACAGGCGATGGTGGGACATCCAGGGTCTTTCTTCTTCTCCATAAGGGGGTTGTGTATAGCAGCGCTACACTCTTCCGTAAGCTTGACTACCTTGGTAGTTGGCAAGGTCCTCTTGTTGCCCAGAACATCCTTCAGATATCTGGCGTAGGTAAGTCCCTATAGAACATCAAGAAGTGGTATGTTGACATATAACTTCCTGATTACTTCAACGAATCTTCCAAATTGTTCGTCGGCCACTGGCTTCCTCTTTCGTTCTGGGAACAGTGAGGCAGTCATGTCGTGGTAGTCGCGAGAAGCCACAGGGACTTCATCGGCCTCCTCTTGGTAAGCTTCGGTTGGTTCGGCTTCCTCCTCTTGGTCTTCTGGCTCAGTAGTGCTGGCGGTGTTCCACCGCGTACCTGCACCCTGTGGATATGGTGGATCCTGCATGGACTTTCTAGCCCACATAGTCAACTCACTAAGATTCTCCTTAATAGGAGCCTCCGGTTGCTGAGCAATTTCCAATGATTGGGATTAGGACAAGATGCAGCAAACTGAGTGACTGGAGTTTCAATCATGCGGCTGAAGCTCAGCTGGTTCTTTAAGGCAGAATTAAAACATTCTATCTGTGTGGCCATATTCTCCATAATTTTATCACTACCAATGAATTTCTTACAAATGCTATCATTAATTTGCTTCTGGCCGTACAAAATACCTTTTAAGGAAGGCTGAAAATTATTGTCAAAACTCATACCTTGTTGTTGACCGATGGGGAGGTTGGGCTTGGAATTCCAAGCTTGCTGAGGACGGTATCCGGTGTTGTTGGGGTTACTCCCCATGAAATGTACGTCCTCAGAAGTCATCGGGCAGCTGCGGCCCGAGTGCCCAGAATTTCCACATGTCTCACATGTGATACGAGAATCAGCAATATGTGACATATCCTGGTTAGGAGCGTCAAATCTCTTCATCTGAATGTCTATCTTGGCAGCTAGAATATCAACATAGTCAATCTGGTGAACTCCCTTGGCACGTGTCTGCCTGTCGCCCTTCCAACTATGCTTGGCGGTGATTTTCTCTACGAGCGCCCTTGCTCGTGCGACATGTAGCGAGAGGAAGGCTCCTCCTACGGCTGCATCAACAGTTCCTGGGATCTTTCATTAAGGTCATGGAAGAAGTTCTGAATGATCAGCCACTGCTCCATGTCGTGGTGTGGACAGGCTACAATATAGTCTTGCAGGCGGTCCCAAGCTTCCGGAATAGTCTCATCATTGAGCTGCTAGAAGCTGGATATCTTCCCACGGAGAGCATTGGTTTTGCCCACCGGGAAATACTTGGTGAGAAATACATTGGTGCATATCTCCCAGTTGTTCTTGAAAGACTCCCTATTTGCATAGAACCACACCTTCGCCTTCTCCAACAGTGAGAAAGGAAAGAGGCGGAGGCGAATATCATCCATCGTAGATCCTTTAGGATTGATTGTACTGCTCACTTCCAAAAAATTCAAAAAAATGGGTGTTGGCATCCTTAGATGCCTTTCCACACAAGGGACTTGCTTGAACCATGTTCACCAGTCTAGTCTTCAGCTCAAACTCTCCTTGCGGCTGCTTGTCATTTAGTCCCGGGAAGCTACTGCTTGACGGGGTAGAATACTGACGAAACATCTTGGCGGGAGCGGAACCAGTCATGATAAGTGGTGGCGGTGGTGGAGCTGACAGACTTTGGTTTCTCACAACCCTTCAAATGTGCTCTGGATTTGGATCAAAGATTGATGGTACGTCGAAACCGGTCATGCCCTGCTATGCAATTATCACAAAGACAAAAGAGAGAATTGGTAAGCCCGCTAAAGTTAGCGGTGATAAGACTACAAAGCCTGTTAAACAATTCAATAATATCTTTAGCCAATTGCTACCCCGGCAACGGCGCCAGAAATGTTTATTGGCACTCCTTAGCCTCACTATTAGATGACGTTAAGAATATGTGAAGGTATATCTTAGGCTCTAGAATTATATTCTGCAAGCGCATAGAATAATCCGCTCTAGCATTTCACCTTGGAGTATTCTAGGGTATGATAATTTTCCTCAGGGGCACAGTGGTATAAAGTATATTGATTGAAATGAATGGTAAGTCCTTCTATTAATATCACACACTATCTCTAAAGGGGGTAAATGGGTTAACCGATAAGGGTGACCAAGCAAAGCTTGATCAATACTGGCGAGTCGGAAAGACAAGCCGTTAGAAGGTCGCGAAAGACCAGTGACACAAGAGACTCGATAAAATAGGAAAAGGGTAAAGTTTTGGGAGTATAAGGCAACACTGTTCCTAATGACACTTCCAAACTCTCAAGCAAACGCACCCTAACCATAGCATAGAATATTACCTAGTTATCAGGAGACCAGAACTTACTTCGACGGCTGGAAGGGAAGGTTCTTAGAAAGGAATGAGAGGGGGATCCAACGGCAACCTGCACTACTGTTATAAGGACACCCAAACATGGTGGAATACGAGGGACGGACAGGGCTGTCACCACCTGCCACCTACCAGAAGGGTACCATGGGATGGAATATACTTTCTAGCTAGAATCAAGCCATGCACCATGCCTACACTCGATGCTAGGATTTCTGTCGTGGGCAACGAGAGAAATCCCCCTCAACCTAGAGAACTGACTTGAGCACTCTAGTCCGGGCGAGAAAACGCGCAAGGTAGAATCCCAATAAACAAGATAAACTCTAAGCTAATATAGAGGGAAGTTATGCCGCTACTAAGTCACAAGGACTTGAATGCGAAAGGAAAGCGGTAAATAACTAGAGCTTGACTCAAAAGATAAAGAAGATAATATTATATTGAATATTCAAAGTAAAGGAAAAGATAGAAGAGCTTTACCATAACTCCGAGAACTCCGGAACCTCTTAGTAAAAGTTCGACTGGGCCCTACTCTCAACTCGAATCCTAACTCTAAAAAGTGGAAAAGTGAAAATGGAAGAGACCTCCTTTGAAGTGTGTGTAGAGGAGTGAGCCGGGGGGTCACCTTTTATAGTAGCGTCCAAGTCGTTTCGGTGGGAAACTGGCTGAACAAACCGCCATCCGAAGACAGGCCTGGGCCGGCCTGGTGGTGGGCCGGCTGGCTGAGCTCAGCTTCCCGGTGCACCGCCTTTTGTTGTGGACGCTCTGGATTGCACCTTGGTGATGGTTGCTTTGGTGGTTGCTCGAGTGGAGTCGGTTTGGACCGACAGGCAGGCCTCCCGACCCATGGCAAGGCCTTCCGGTATCCGTCCGATGAACCGACTGCACATTCCCAGACATGATGGTCTGCATGTGTGTTTGTGTCACACGGATCAAAGATGTGGCAGGGGAGCCCAATGTGGCCGGCCGGGCCTGAGCCCAATTTTTTCTCTGGATTTCTTCTATTTTGTACCTGCAGCACAACTTTCACAAAACTCGTGGAACTTGTTATGTTAAAGTAAAATATACATAGAACCTTATGCAAAACCTCTATTATTCCTAAGACGTGGGTGGTCAATTGGAATTATTCACCGTCAACACTGGCTTTCAAGGCCGCTGTCTCTTCCCACATGAACAAAAATCTGAGACTGACATAAACGTCACTGACACTTGTACACTTGTGAGCCGTTGCGTCTGTGTCAGCATACTGCATTACTGCATGTATCATCTACGCAAGTGAACTGAAGAGTCTTGTGAGTGTATCTGTGTTTGGATGTATCCACCAAGCACCGCCCAAGTTTCGCAGAGTCTACCAGAAGGGACAAGATAAACTCTGATGACCCATGGGGTAGAGATAACCCATCTTGAGTGAGCTTGGTATGGTTCATCCGATTGACCGCCTGGTGAGATAAACTCTGATGAGGCGCTACTAGATAGGACTATGGGATTATACTCTGGGTAAGAACCTGCGCAGATATGCTACCGATCAAGCGATGCCATCAGTAAGAAGGATAACCATATTCTCTGATATATAGTAGAAAATGTGCTCGTTGTTAGGGGAGAAGGTCTTGTTGACAACCAAAATTGGCACTTATTAGTTTTGCTGCTAGTCTAGGAAAACCAAAACCTCCGGTTTTCTCAAACTGGAACTTCCGGTCCTGATAAAGTTCTCCAAATGCTGATTGGACCTCACCAATGCATAGGCCTCGCCGAGACGATGAAAATTCATATATTGAACGTCCGATTTGGACTTCGAACGAGAGAGTTATGACCTCGGGAGTAACTGCACCCGGGTAAAACCAGAACTTCCGGATTGGGAAACCCGAAGTTCTGGGATTTGCAGTCTATTTTGAATTAGGAGTTGTATTTAGGCATGGGATTTGTATAATTGTCGACTCATAATGGGTCTAGACCTCCCCACCCTATAAATATAAAGGGTCATGGCCGATTGAGCGAATCCCAATCGAATCAATCATTATGCATCTACTTTTCATCTCTAAACCCTAAGCTTTTCCAACCTCTCTTGCTGTCCATCGTGATCTCCATGGCCATTGATGGCGTTCTAGGCTTGCTGGTCGACCTAGGACACATCCGGCGACGTCCATGCGCTGACGGGGTCCCTCCCGGGCGTGAGCATCGACGGCCTTTGCTAGTTTGCTCGTAAACTAGTCGTTCTTCGTCACGTAAGCGCGTTGGTAATCCTTTGCTGGTTTGCTCGTAAACCTAGCCGTCATCCACCACGTAAGTGTGGTAGTTATCCTCTTGAACGACCGATTCTGGCAAAGCCCTACAGAACCGGAACATCCGACTCCCAAACCGGAACATCCGGTTTCTGTAGGCTGACTGTGATCTGGTTCGTTTGTGGCCCGTGCGTTCTAGCGCTTGCCGTGTGTTGACCAGAAAAAGCGTCAACACACTTTTGGCGACTCCGCTGGGGAAGAAGATTTGGTTTCTATAACCGTTCTACTCAACCCTAGCCAATACCTCATTAATATATTATTTTGACTCGCCATCGATTTTGAATCGGGTCTTTGAAAACCGTTGCATCTGTTCTTGTGTGCATCAGTTTGTTCAAACTGTTGCTTTCTTCTTTGTTTCTTACTGCAGATTGAAGATTAAAAAAGAAGCAAAGTATTGGTCATTGATTGCTTGGGTCATTAAGATTATCTGGATTTCTCTATCACTCGACCAGGAGCATCCAGACTTATTATGGCGGGCTATCATTACACTCCACAACAATATTACTACGTCACGCCTGAGGTACAACGTGCGAATACATCACATGTTTATACTGATTATTCTGCGAGTACCATAAATCCTCATGTTGATGTTGCTAGATATAATGATAGTATTCATATTGCATCGGCTAGTTATTATTCCAATACTGGTTTTAATTATGCAAATTACAATACTGAAAATTATATGCAAAGGCCAATGTCAAATAGTATACATGGTTTGAATTTAAATGATACTAGCAGCATACAACATACACCTTTTTCATATATCGGCGGAGGAGCACGTTCACATGCTGATATGCCATTATCAAGGCCAAACAACATGGCGAGTTCGGCCGGTTTTTATCGAGCACCGCATATTGATAGTTCTAGCAATATTAGACAAGGTATTCCATCTATTTATTCATCGGCAGCAAATTCACAATATGCGGTTAAACCACAAAAAATGCCGATGTGTGAGAAGATTGGCCATGCTAATTCTAGTCATGTGGCCAGTTATTCTCCGACATCATGTGTTACCAACTTCTATAATCTTCAACAAGGTGGAAATGAATCGGTTTCTGCTTATACAGCACGATTCACTGAAATGAAAAACCATTGCATTAATCTGTCAATTTCTTTGTTGATGTATTTCTAAAAGGTTTAAGGTCATCTATAAGAGACAGAATAGATGATTCTAATTTTCATTCGTTTGCTCAAATATATATAAAGGCTTTGTTACTCGAGTTCCGAATGAAGAAAGAAAAGGAGCATAATTCAGATTTGAACATTTGTTCGGTTATTACAACAACCGAGCAGTCTAGATCTGTTTTACCAAAACAAACAAGTTTGGCTGTATAAAATGATGACAAGTGTAAGAAAACAGCTATTATTGATTTTTCTAAAGCCGAAGGTGTTGTGCATTTATTCATTGGTTCTCACATCACAAATAAGCAACAACTTCAGGCTAAACAAGGACCCACCAATGACATTAATCACTATGAGTCTAGAAGCAAGGAGAAGGCATCAGTGTGTCAACAAAAGAAGATTTTCAGCAACTCTGGGAACACCGGTCTGACCGGGTGTAAGGGTCGGTCTGAACGGCCCGGGTGCATACTTCTTCTCTTGATGACAACCAAAATTGGCTATTATTGGTTTTGCTGCTAGTCCAGGAAAATCGGAACCTCCGGTTTTCTCAAACCGGAACTTCCGGTCCTAATAAAGTTCTCCAAATGCTTATTGGACCTCACCAATGTGTAGGCCTCGCCGAGACGATCAAAATTCATATATTGAACGTCCGATTTGGACTTCGGATGGGAGAGTTATGATCTCGGGAGTAACTGCACCCGGGTAAAACCGGAACTTCCGGATTGGGAAACCGGAAGTTCCGGGATTTGCAGTCTATTCTGAATTAGTAGTTGTATTTAGGCACGGGATTTGTATAAGTGTCGACTCCTACTGGGTCTAGACCTCCTCACCCTATTAATATAAAGGGCATGACCGATTTAGCGAATCCCAATCGAATCAATCATTATTCATCTACTTTTCATCTCTAAACCCTAAGTTTTTCCAACCTCTCTTGCTGTCCATCGTGATCTCCACAGCCATTGATGGCGTTCTAGGCTTGTTGGTCGACCTAGGACACATCCGGCGACGTCCACGCCCTGACGGGGTCCCTCCTGGGCGTGAGCATCGACGGCCTTTGCTAGTTTGCTCGTAAACTAGTCGTTCTTCGCTACGTAAGCGCGTTGGTTATCCTTTGCTGGTTTGCTCGTAAACCTAGCCGTCATCCACCACGTAAGTGTGGTAGTGATCCTCTCAAACGACCGATTCTGGCAAAGCCCTACAAAACCGGAACATCCGACTCCCAAACCGGAACATCCGGTTTCTGTAGGCTGACTGTGATCTGGTTCGTTTGCGGCCCGCGCAATCTAGCGCTTGCCGTGTGTTGACCAGAAAAAGCGTCAACAGGTCTGATATAAATGGGAGTTCGCTTTTTGGGTCTTGCTTGCTAGCTTGGTGTAAAGAGCCTGTATTTTATAAGTGTGGTTTTGTAGGACTTGTAACTTGATGCTGATAGTGTGGCGCAACTACTTCAAATATCCAAGCCCAAGCATAATCGGTCAGAGTTTATGAGGCTCGAACTGTATTATCATACGTCAACCAAGATATTCAAGTATTAGTTTAGTATAACATCCTGATCAACCACTGTTTTACAAGTTGTTCGTCATCTCTCATGAAGGTGAGTATCCCCAGAGACATACATTTTATCCTCAAATTTCACATCACAGAGTGCACAAGCATAACTTAAATAGAAACATGAAGCAAATATTGCCCTGTTATTACATCTCAGTTGTGCAAAAACAATGGAAGAATATATAAAACAACTCATTTCGCTACAATATCATGAAAAATTACAAAGATAGAGTTTGAGACTACAAACCCGAATAAAATATTTGGACATCATGAAAAGGGATTTATAACTTTCCAATAAATGGATTTGACTCAAGGAAAGAAAATGAATTCCTAGGAAGATCTAGAAAAATTCTCAGAAAATATTTTGTCATCTGAACGTATTTTCAAGACTTCACACTCATGAAGCACATGATGCAACCAACATGAATGCAACACTTCAATTAATGCAACATAAAAAATATTTATTTAATTTAGGAAATTGATTTTTTCCAACATTAAATGCCCTGTAAATTAAATAAATGTTGGGAAAAATAAGAAATTTATAAAAAGCATTGAATTTTTACTCTTTCTATCATATACTGAAATTCAGGATTTCAGGGTTTGACACTTCACTCTCCTCTACACAGATATAATCCGGTTGAGTAGAAAGGTACCAACAAGACTTACTCGTGACCAAAAAATAAAAGACCAAAAGGAGTATACAGAGCTTTATGTGGACGGTATGTTTTGACTATTTTGCAGAAAAAGCTTAAAAGCGTGGATTCTTATGGGAATGTTTACCTTCATTTTTTGCTAAACCAATTAATACAACATTTCAAACAAATTTTTTTCTGAGTTTACCATGTATTCCGTACCACATGAATCTTTGTAAACAACATTTCTTTCATCAAGTTACTACGATGGAATAATATAGGTCAAGCGGTATTCATAACCGAGTGTGGAGATCCGGACCAATTTATATCCTACGGGAGATACCTGATCACAAAACATGTGTGCATCCCGTTAGGCAGCATATGCCAACCATTCATGAGGATTGGGAAGAAGCCTAAATTGTCATTGCCCTAGCCCAGCTTCATTCCAGCATGGAGCCCCACGTCTATCCTAACAACCATATGAGTTTTATACTATGTCCTCGCCACCTCTCCACTTCAAGCTGAGCAAATCCCAATTCAAACCCAAAGCAACTCAAGATATGCAGATTTACTAGCCCCATTCTCTAGCATGTGATTAGTATGTTCAAAATTGACTAAGGTTAAATAATTAATGGTCCTTAAAAAATCTTATCCTGAATGGTGAATCGAATCAAGACACCTTTATTGATCAAATCCAACCATCTGAATAAAAAGCCATTGTTGTTTCTCAAATGACCCTTTAAGCATGAAAGCTAGTAACATCCTATGGTGACCAAGCACGTAACCTTGATTATGCATGACTAGATCGATCCTATAGCAGGGCTAAGCTAGAACCAAATTTATGTTTTTTTTTAAAAAAAAAGATGGTGAAGATGTTCTAAGTTAAGGAAGATATGCGTCAAAAGGTTTCATACAATTCCAAGACCTAATGCACATATAGAAAACAATTGGACATAGCAATAGTTACCAAAAACAATTTAGGGACTAAATGTACTGGAGCTCGTCTTGTTGGGCTTCTGGGTGGTACCCTTCAGATGGAGTCTTCGGCTCTTTGCTCACCATTCCAACACCTCCTCAAACTCCTTGCAAGATGTTGATGACCAAAAATGCCTTAAAGCCGATCAGACTGGGACAGCCGGTCTAGACCGCCTGTACACGCGGTTAGACCGGCTGAGCCCTGTAGCCGATCTAGCAATGTGCCAGGCAGTCTAACCGCCTATCACAGGCGGTCTGACCGTCTGTCCCTGAGTCCGAGTAGAATCAGGGTTTTACATGTTTTTAGATCTATACAAAGACTTCCTTGCGGGGCAAGACCTCCCCACCCTATAAATATAAAGGGCCGTGGCCGATTGAGGACCTCTACCCAATCGTACAAATCATTGTCTTACTTTTTATCTCCAAACCCTAACTTTTCCAACCTCTTTCCTTTCCTTCTTCGTCTCTACAGTGTTTTAGGACATTCTAAGTGGACTTGCCGACCTTAGAACAACCCTAGGTTCACAGCCTCCGACGGGCTCCCTCCCGAGGTTGTGATCGTAGGCTTTCGTGGCGCCTCAGCTACAAGCGGTGTGACCGGCCCCTATAGGCGGTCTGACCGGCTGCATCTAGGAGCTTGGACGAGGAGATTTCGACGACCGCACGATCTAGCGCTTTCGTGTGTTGACCAGAAGTGCGTCAACATATTTTTACGACTCCGCTAGGGAAACAAATCTGGTTTTTGAAGACCGATCTACTATCCCTAGCTCTATGGGCTTTGACGTTGTACAGGACAACATTGTGATGGCGTCGCTTGAAGATCTTAGTGCCGAAGATCATGAGAGATTCATGGCGCTCCAGAAGCATGTCGAGGCAGAGTTCTTGAAGACGTTCCTGAAGGGTCGTGAAGATCGTTCGGCGAAAGTGTTCAAGGCTTCGTGATGCCTTCCTTCAAGATGAGTAAGGGGAAAATTGAGGTAATCGATGATGTAAGTACTTCTGCACCTCAACCCCCTGCATCTATTCCTATGGGTCCAAATTTTTCGGATCGTGATACTTTAGTAGAACAATTGTTAGAACGACTCGAAAAATTGGAAGGGAAGTCATTAGATACTCGTGAATTGCTTGAGCATAATATTTTTTATGGTATGCCACCAAATTACCTTGCTGGACAGACCCCACCACCACCTAACATGCCCTGAGCAAAAACGGTCGATGCAGATGGGTCTGTGGCGGCTGGTTTTACAGCCGGTCCAACTGCCAACACGGCCGGTCTAACCGCGACAGGCGGTCAGACCGCGTGTACAGGCGGTCAGACCACCTGTTCTAGTGGACAGATCCATTCTACTAATGCTATGGTGTTCACACCGGAGCAATCTTTGCCTCTGTCTACTATTCCAAACTCAGTCTCCACTGGCTGTGCTAGTCCAGTAGTTAATGCAGGAGCTACATATTCAACAACCATGCATACTACGCAATCGGGTATTGTTCCCGATGAAGTTTTTGATGCACATAGGAATATGCAAAACAGACATGCACCTCACATGAATTATATGAATGCTATGCAATCTTCGGCCCAACAAAACCCCAGTGGGACGAATTCACTAGATTCAGGGATGAATTGTCTGATGTGATGAGAAATAAGCTAGGTGTTGATTTTAGTAACACTAGAATTTATCAAAAAACATATCATACTAGCTTTGATACTGTTCCTTTTCTCAATGGGTGGTGTTTGCCTGATTTTGTGAAATTTAGTGGAGATGATGAGCGCACTGCTTGGGAACACATTAGTCAGTATGTTGCTCAACTAGGGGAAGCTGGGAACTTTCAAGCAATTAGAGTACGTTTGTTTTTGTTATCACTTACTGGTACTGCTTTTGCTTGGTTTTCTTCATTAGCCCCTAGTTCTATTATGAGTTGGGATCAACTAGAGCGTAAGTTTCATGATCATTTTTATAGTGGTAATCATGAGATGAAATTGGTAGACTTGGCATTGGTTAGACAGGGTCAGGATGAAACCGTCTCTCAATTTATGAGAAGGTTTGAAGATGTTAAAAACCGTTGCTTTAATTTGTCTATTTCTGAAGTTGATCTTGCTGGCTTATGCTTTAGAGGTTTAAAATCCTCCATTAGAGACAAAATAGACAATTGTGATTATTATTCAGTTGCACAAGTTCATATTAGAACCGAGGTGGCTGAAAACCGAATTAATAAAGAAAAGGAGGGTTTTAAGACACATCGGTCCAATGTTCATCTAGTTGATTATGAATCTGATAATTCGACCGATGATGATAATGATGTATATTTAGCAGAATTTGTATGGCATGCTAACAAGAAAACTGTGTCGTGCTCATCTCTTAAGCCGATTCATAAGAATCGGCAAGAAGATATAAAATTTAACTTTGATGTGTCCAAATGTGATCGTATATTTGATGAGTTGCACAAGTTTGGTTACATCAAGATTTCTCATACTATACCGCCTACGGAAGAATTGAGGAAGCATGCTTATTGTAAGTTTCATAATTCTTTTTCGCATGCTACTAATGATTGTAATGTTTTCCGTCGGCAGGTTCAATTGGCTATTAATGAGAGCCGTTTGAAGTTTCATGAGATGCAAATTGATGAGACTTTTTTTCCGGTCAACACCATAGAGTTGCAACAGCCCAAGGTTTTGGTTCGGCCGCATCAAGCCCAATCTATAAAGGGAAGAACGTGGTGATTGGAGAAGAAAGACCGTCTTCGAAAGAGTCGGTTAGGAAAGTGACTTATGAGAAAATGGCTGATGGAAAAGAGTCGTTCAAGGTTACTGTGAAGTGCTCTAGGCAAGGGGGCAAGGATCGGTTGTTGTTCCTGGACCACGGGCGTCCGAGTCTGGTCTGCTATAGGTGGTCAGACCGGCTGCGCCAGGCGCTCAAACCGCCTGTTCCCATGGACGCCCAAAGATGTTGATTCCGAAGCGTCCAGAGGTAGGTACTTGGAAGATGAACGTGGCAAAGGAGCAGGGTGTCCAGAAGCCCAAAGTCACGTTTGATATGCCTTATGACAAGTACACCAAACAAAAGGCCGTTCCGAGCAATCGGCCGTTAAAAAGAAGAATGAGATCACCAATTCAGAACGAGAGGGTTCCTTCACCTCCTCGTATGAAGTTGGATCCGGTGTGGGATGACAATGGAGTGATGTGGGTGCCATATCATTCAAACGTGCAGCCTTCGTTTCATCCTGGCTGGGAAGGTCCAAGAAGGCGTGTGCAGGACATGATTGTTTATCCCAGGAGAGACTGATCAGCTTTCCGCCAATCTGGTCAAGAGCGCTGGACACAGGCGGTCAGACCGCCTGTTACAGGCGGTCAGACCGCCCGTCAAGGTCAACCGTCAAGAACTCCTCCGAGGCAGGTTTATCGACCTAAGAGGAAGGAGGAGGTGCAGAGCATGGATGTGGACTCAGAGAGGACTACTGAGTTCGATATTATTCAAGTTGGAACTATGGATGTTCCTATTAAGAAAAGTCTGGCTATGAAGCCGACTTCTAGTGAAAATATGGTGGAAGATTAGGGATCCAGTGCTAGCAAGACTCAGCAGCGCTTTCTTCCGAAGTGGTGTCCCGAAGGGTTGACTCGCATGCAGAATAGGAAGCTTCAGAGACTTTGCTTTCGGGAGAGGTAGGAGCAAGAGTTGGAGAAGCAGAGGGATGAATTCTTCAACCAGATCAAGCCTATGGTTCCTCAGAAAAAAGAGTGGAAGCCGAAGGGGAATCCACAGGCAGTCCAACCGGCTGTACAGGCGGTCCAGACCGCCTGTCATTCAGATTCAGCGGCCCAGGCGGTCAGACCGCCTGTACAGGCAGTCAGACCGGGTGATGCAGGAGCGCCTGGTGTTTCATCTTCTGGTTTTTTGGCTTGTGACATCAAGTTACCATCGGTTCCCACTGTTGAGGACGATGAAGAGCTTGTTGATTACAGTTCTTCTCCAGAGTGCATGAATCTTGATGTGAATGTGCTTTATATGTCTATGAATGGGGACATGCTTTCGGAGGAGGAAGTTGCTCATCTTGATTTTGGTCCCAAGGAAGTTATATTTCAGAAGCCTAAAGCTGAAGACAATCACTTGAAGGCTTTGTATTTGAAGGGACATATCAACGGGAAGCCACTCTCACGGATGTTGGTCGATGGAGGGGCTATTGTGAACTTAATGCCTTATTCTTTGTACAAGAAGCTTGGTGGTTCAGATTCGGAGCTGATCAAGACCAACATGACCGTCAGCGGTATTGGAGGAGGAGAGCCCATTGGCGCCAACGGGGTGATTTCCATGGAGCTTACTGTTGGGAGCAAGACCTTGGCCACTGCTTTCTTCGTCGCTGAGACTCAAGGTAACTTTAGTTTAATCTTGGGTCGTGAATGGATTCATGCAAATCAATGCATTCCTTCTACTTTGCATCAATGCTTGATTCAATGAGTAGATGATGATGTAGAGGTTGTGCATGGTGATACTTCTGCTTGTGTTGCTTTAGCTGATGGCTCTTTGATTGGCATTCATGATGATGTTAGATGTTTATCAGGATTAAATCTTTCTGAATTTGAGTTTATCAGCTGTACTAAAAATGGCTTCATCCCTGCTGTCATAAAGCCGATGCACAATCGGCTAAATCATCTCATATGATTTAATGGATAATCGAGAGTGGTTGCAGCAAAGACTTAAGCACTATCGGTCGCATCAGAACGATATGTGTGAAGCCATTGAAGACTTTGATGATATAAGTAAGCTAGAATGTGGTGTCACGTCGGCCGATCCTCTTGAGGAAGTAGACATTGGTGATGGCTCTATACCCATGCTGATGTTTGTAAATAAGAATTTAGATCCTGCTTTTAAATCTGAATTAATAAAGTTGTTAAAGGAGTATGTCGATTGCTTTGCTTGAAATTATCATAAAATGTCTGGTTTAAGCCGAGAGCTTGTTGAGCATCGGTTGCCTATTAAATCTTGTTTTAGGCCATATAAACAACCAACTAGGCATCTTAATCCTGAAATTTATGACCGAGTTAAAGAGAAAATTAATCGGTTGTTAGAAGCAAAGTTTATTAGACCTTGTCGATATGCTGATTGGATTTCTAATATTGTACCCATGGAAAAGAAAGGAACAGGCAAGATTAGAGTATGTATTGATTTTAGAAATCTTAATCGTGCTACTCCTAAAGATGAATATCCTATGTCAATAGCCGATATGCTTATCGATGCTGCTTCTGGACATAGAATGATTAGCTTTCTTAATGGTAATGTTAGTTACAATCAAATATTCATGGCTGAGGAGGATATATCCAAAACGGCTTTTGTATGTCCAGGCTTTATTGGTTTATTTGAGTGGATTGTTATGACTTTTGGTTTGAAGAATGCTGGTGCTACCTATCAAAGAGCAATGAATTTGATTTTCCATTATTTACTTGGTATTATCTTGGAAGTCTATATTTATGATATTGTAGTTAAATCGGCTGGAAGTGTTTCTCATTTGGCCGATTTAAGGCTTGCAATTGAAAGGATGCGCCGGTATGGGTTGAAGATGAATGCACTCAAATGTGTTTTTGGTGTATCGGCCGGTAAGTTTTTGGGCTTTATTGTTCATGAACATGGTATAGAAATTGATCCGAAAAAGGCTGATACTATGGACCAGTTGCAGGTGCCTAGCTCTAAGAAAGAGTTGCAGAAATTCTTAGGCAAGGTGAATTATTTGAGAAGATTTATTTGCAATTTGTAGGGAAATGTGAATGCTTTTACTCCTTTGCTTCGGTTGAAAGATGATGCTGAATTCACATGGGGGGCAAAACAATAAGAGGCTTTTGATGAGATTAAGCATTATTTATCTTCGCCTCCGGTTCTTCGGGCACCTAGAAGAGGGGTTCCTTTCAAATTATATATTGCGGCCAAAGAAAGTGTTATTTGAGCTGTTTTGATCCAAGAGACCAAAGGAAAGGAATATATTATTGCATATGCAAGTAGAAGATTATTGGACGCCGAAACAAGGTATACTTTAATTGAAAAGTTATGCTTATCATTATATAATGCTTTTACAAAGTTGAGGTATTATTTATTACTAAATGCTTGCATAGTTGCTAGTCAAGACGACATAATTATATACATGTTGCATAGACCTATATTAAGTGGTAGAATCGGCAAATGGGCTTATGCTTTAATAGAATATGATTTAGTCCTTGAGCCATTGAAATCTACGAAAGGACAAATCATTGTCGATTTATTGTTGAACATATGATTGATGAGCATCTTGATTTAGATGTCGGCTATATTACTTTTATTCCGTGGAAATTGCATTTTGATGAATCGGTTTGCAAAAGTGGTTACGGAGTTGGTGTTATTATTATATCACCAAATGGAGTTGTTTTTAAAGCTCTTAACCGATTGAATCATAAATGCACTAATAACCAAACCGAATATTAAGCTTTGTTATTCGGGTTGGAGATTTTACATGACATGGGAGTAAAACATGTAGAAACATATGGTGATTCTCTATTGGTGGTACAACAAGTATCCAAAGTTTGTGAATGCTTGGATGGGATTTTAAATGCTTATCTTGATAAGTGCTTGGATATTATAACTTGCTTTGATGAATTTATAATTTATCATGTACCAAGAGAAGAGAATCCGGGAGCTAATACGTTGGCACAACAAGCATCAGGCTATAATGTTCAGAAAAGAAATTTTCATGAAAAGAAGCCGATGTTTTGTGAAGCCGACGTTTCTGCTCTGGAACAGGCGGTTCAACCGCCTATCACAGCCAGTCCAACCGGCACGGCCGGTCTAACCGCCTGCCTAGGTGGTCTGACCGCCTGTACCTCTGAAAACACCGATTCGGCTGTTATTCATTCTCAATGTATTGTGGCCGGTGCTGGTGATTGGAGGAAGCCTCTGGTGGAATATTTGCAGAATTCTAGCAGGTCAGTGGATCGAAAAGTCCGACGATGGGCTTTCAAGTTTACTTTGGTTGATGGTGAACTATATCGTCGAACCATGGATGGATTACTTCTAAAGTGTCTAGATCCTGATCAAGCTAGGTTGGCCATGGCAGAGGTTCATGAAGGGATTTGTGGTACACATCAATGGACTCGAATGATGAAGTAGCTCCTTAGGAGAGCTTGTTTTTATTGGCCTACAAGGATAGCCGATTGTTTTCGTTACTACAAAGGATGTGAAGAGTGTCAAAAGTTCGGGGATATTCAGTTAGTGCCTGCTGCATTGATGCATCCAGTCATTAAGCCTTGGCCTTTTAGAGGATGAGGTTTGGATTTTGTTGGTAAGATTCATCCTTGGTCATCCAAGGGGCATTGTTTTGTGATTGTGGCTACTGATTACTTTACTAAGTGGACTGAAGCTGTTCCCCTCAAGAACATGACACATAGAGAGGTGATTGAGTTTATTACTGAGCATATTATCCATAGATTTGGGATTCCTCAAACATTGACGACGGATCAAGGGACGTCATTTATATCTAAGGAGGTATGTGAGTTTGTTGAATCCTATGGTATTAAGTTGCTCAATTCATCTTCATATTATGCTTAAACTAATGGTCAAGCCGAGTCTAGCAATAAGATTTTGATTAAGCTCATAAAGAAGAAGATTTAAGATCATCCTAAATGATGGCATGAGGTATTATCTGAAGCATTATGGGCATATCATATTTCTAGACATGGAGCTACCAAGGTTACTCCATTTGAGCTTGTCTATAGTCAAGAGGCCGTTTTGCCCGTGGAGGTGAATCTGGCCGCTTATAGTTTGGCTGAGCAAAATGATCTTGATGCTAGCACGTATTGTGCTTTGATGATGGACAATATTGATGAAGTGACCGACAAGCGTTTGGAGGCTTTGAAGGAGATTGAAAAGGATAAAAGAAGAGTAGCTTGAGCATATAACAAGAAGGTAAAATTTAAATCCTTTCAAGTTGATGATTTGGTTTGGAAGACTATTTTACCTATAGGAACGAAGAGCAACAAGTTTGGTAAATATGGTCGCCAAGTTGGGAAGGACCATATTGTATTATAAAGGTTTTCTCTGGGAATTCTTATATAGTGGAAACTTTACAAGGATTTCAGTTGCCAAGAGCACTCAATGGGAAGTACTTGAAGAAATATTATCCAAGTGTTTGGCAACATGCTTGAAAGGACATGGCCGATAAATGATATCGCCTTTAGAGAAAAAATGGCCGACATTAGAGGGTCGCCCTTAGTCTGATTAAATGTTTTGTGGTAAACAAAGTTTTACTAAAAAATAGGGGGGCATATGTTGATGACCAAAAATGGCTTAAAGCTGATCAGGCGCGGACAACCGATCTAGACCGCCTGTACACGCGGTTAGACCGGCTGAGCTCTGTAGCCGATCTGGCAATGTGCCAGGCGGTCTAACCGCCTGTCACAGGCAGTCTAACCGCCTGTCTCCGAGTCCGAGTAGAATCAGGGTTTTACACGTTTTTAGATCTGTACAAGGACTTCCTTGCGGAGAAAGACCTCTCCACCCTATAAATATAAAGGGACGTGGCCGATTGAGGACCTCTACCCAATCGTACAAATCATTGTCTTACTTTTTATCTCCAAACCCTAACTTTTTCCAACCCCTTTGCTTTCCTTCTTCGTCTCTACGGCGTTTTAGGACGTTCTAAGTGGCCTTGCCGACCTTAGAACAACCCTAGGTTCGCAGCCTCCGACGGGGTCCCTTCCGAGGTTGTGATCGTAGGCTTTCGCGGCGCCTCTGCTACAGGCGGTTTGACCGGCCCCTACAGGCGGTCTGACCGGCTGCGTCCGGAGCTCCGACAAGGAGATTTCGACGACCGCGGGATCTAGCGCTTTCGTGTGTTGACCAGAAGTGCGTCAACACAAACATTTAGAGCAAGCTCAATAAATGAACTTCTTCCATTTTTTCTCCTATGCAACAAATGCTAGGTCAGTTGATACAATGTAGTATATAATTATTCCTTCCATTCGAAGTTGCAAGCCGACACCCTAATTTACTCTTGAAACCAAAAAAACATTTTTTTCTAAAATTGAAATGTTTTAGGTATTTTATTTGCATAATAAAGCTTGGCTTTGATTTAATAAAACATCTATGAAACTTACAAGGGTTTAACATTTTTCATAGGTAAAGGATTTTTTTAAAAAATATCAAATAAGTTTTAAAAATGTTGAACAAATATTTGATTTCCTACAAAGATTACAAGAAAACAGGGTTCTAAATAAAATGGAAAACTAAATAAATTAAAACCCTTCAGCACAAAGCCCCCCCGGGAAAATGTTTCTCACCTACCGTGGCATTATACCTTGTCCTTCTCTATCACTGAAACATGGCCCCAAAGCTATGCGCGGTACACCTATCACAAATCACGGGCACACCAGCGGGGGTTTGCCAGCAATCTAGCCATAGGAAATGTCTCTGACAATGAAAGTGGGCATTATACCTTGTCCTTCTATATCACTGAAACATGGCCCCAAAGCTATGTGCGGTACACCTATCACAAATCACGGGCACACCAGCGGGTTCGCCAGCAATCTAGCCATAGGAAATGTTTCTGACAATGAAAGTGGCACAAGAGGATTTTAGCTTTGGTGATGGTGGGCGGTGCCACATCGGGCTCACCGGCTGACCAAACTACAGAGAAACAATGGCTCTCATCTTGCCTATGCGCAAGCTAGCACGGTGTAAGATGATCGGAGAGGAACTCACTACACACAGCCACCATGGCGGATGATGTTCCGGCCGGAGGGAGCATGGTAAACAAGCGGTTCCTTATCAACGATTAGAGTCAAGCTCGTCCGAGGGGCTCAGGAAGGCATGCTCACTGTGGATCTGTTTAAGCAGCGGCGGTAAACTAGATATGAAAACAATCACGCCATCTGGTGGATATGGTGGACATGTGTTGATGTGAGGAGTCGAAGAGATTGCTGGAATGGTGGTGAGGCGAAAAGGTAGCGCAAGAGGTGTCCATAGTGACATGCTCAGGAAAAAAAAATAGAGCGGCGATAGCAAGCAGCTTTCCTTGTTGTGAAAGCACGCGAAGAAGATGACCATGACCTGAATGCCGTATTTATTAAAAAAAAACTCCCAGAGCGTCGTGTTCATCTCAAGCCAATTGTGTTGCTAGGTCGATGTTTACCTTGATGAGTGGCTGATGCATGGCAGTGATGTCCATGGCGGTAGATTCCTGCGTGGCAATGCTCTGCACTACTTTACCTCCCTTCCCTTCTTCTAAACACGACATTTCTGGCTGATTTTACTCCAACATTAGAACATAAACTCCTCCAAAACCTTATTCAAAGAAGCAATATATACAATGCTCAGTTGTTTTAGGCCCTTGCAACAATCGAATGTTTTTCTTCCCCTTCCTCCCCAACTCCGATGAACTTTTCAGTGATGTTAGGGTGGGTTAGGGTTTTGGAGATAGGGGCTTACCTACGGTCTCCGAATCAAGAGGTAGCTTTGGGGTTGCTCAGCGGGCGGTGATGGTGGCAGCTGAGATGGCAGTGGAGCGGAGGTGGCGCGCCACCACCATTAGAGCTGAGTGGCGGAAGACCCCCGATGGGTGGCGGAGTCAGCGAGGACGGCTTGGCCAAATATGTTTGTGTTGACGGTAGAGGAGGGCGGCAGCGAAGGCAGCCGAAGCTAGAGGGAGGTGTGGCGGTGGGGGTGACAGAAGGCAGCTTGGTGATGTAGACTCGGAGAGGAAGAAAATAAGGTTGGAGAAGGGGAAATAGGGGTTAATCTAGAACATTCAGTTTGGATCTAAGGGGCCAGAATTCAGGTGCTGGGGAGAGGTAAAACAACCGGTTGTTTTGTTAACAGACCCTATACAAAACTTGTAGTCCATACATAGGGCCTTAAAATTCCTATTGATAATTTTGCTAATAGATGAATGGATTGCAAGTTATTGTGCCTTGAAGTTGTCTGTAAAACACTCAAACTCTGTGGTCCATTCAGTCTCATCAGTTCAACTTATCTGAGTGCAAACTGGCTATCTATGAATTCAAATTCAACACTCTAAAACAAACTTGTCCTGATTATATTTAACATAAGTGAAACATTTCGATATCCTTCTATTAAAAGTAAGAGCTGCATGCTCATTTTATAAATATAAAAAATCGATGAGCTTTTTTACGGTGCCTTATACTACTATATGGTAGTATGGAGTATAGATGAGATCGAGCCATCCATTGTTAAGGGTAGTTTAGTAATAATTACATATGTATTAATTAACTTTCGTAAAGGGGTGGATTTTTAGTTTCAAAAAATATATTATTGTGACATCGTATTTGTCCTTTTCCCATAATACCTTTATACTACCTATACTACTCATGTATACTACCTATACTACTAGTGAAGCTTTTAGTAGTATGCAATTAATTTTGACCGTCGGATGTTTCTATACTAGTACTTTTCGAGCACTAGTATACGCTAGTTTAAGGCACCGTAAAAGAGCTCAAATCGACTGGAGACCAAAACTGGGCGTGCATATTTGTAGTTACATATTATCTCGACAGCGATATCCCAAACCCCAATGAAGAGAGGTACATAACTATTTACATTTCCAGTGTGAAAAAAATAAGTGTTTTGGTGTTAAACTAGGTGCACACACTGTTACCAAGACATAAACATGTTGACGCACTCTATAGAGGTTCGTTTCCATCTCCTTTCCTCCAATCCAGTACAACAAAATTAAATTAATGCTTATAACTTGGCTATGAAATTGTGATAAGAAACTAATCATTGAGATGTATGGTTTTATCAATCAACAAAAGTTACTTTAGATGACGTATCGGTTTTTGAAATTATCTTATGAAACTTACCGCTTAGAATGACATATATAATAGATCCAATCAGTCAAAATAATCGAGCAACCAGGTGTGGAACGGTTCTAGAGGTTGATTTGTTCACTTCCTCGTTGGCACACGGCAATGGTTCAAGCAATGACGGATCTGTTGACCAGAATATATATATTTATTATGCCACCTAGTCAAGTGACGGGGGCCAGCCAAGTTACTGATCAAGCATAATCTTCAGCTTGAGACGCAATCGTAGTACATTTATTCCTAGCTTCATACTTGATTCAACTAAAGACAAATGGTAACTTTCATTTCTAAAATGTACTTCAAGATACAATAATTTGACACATTTTTCTATTGTACAACTAGGACGAAGAAATGACAGCAATTCTGCATCTCAAATCTAAACTATAATGAATTAGCAAAATTGAAAATGTTTCTTACCTAGATAAGGACCAGTTTGCACCGACCCCGAGCCTCACATCAGATCCATCACACGTGCTTGATGTTATAAAAATGAAGTGCAGACCAATGAAAACGAAGCAAATCGAACTTACCCACCCATATTGAAGGAAAGAGAGGGCGAGGTTAGTGGAGACTAGAGAGAGATGACAGAATAACAAGATTGGTCCAAAATACAGAACAGAAAATAAATTTACTTTCATTAACACTTTTATCTAGGTATATAAAGCGTTCAGTTTGTTCAAATCAGTTCAAAAAATACAGTAACAAAATATAGGCTAGTACGAAGTATGGAGGCACATCTTAGATATTGCTGAGAGTGGACAAAGATGATACTGGAATATGAACCAGAGACCCTGTTATGATAGAGCATGTGAGTCAAAATCTGATCTATATGATGTATTTGCTCTTAGAGAATTTTTTCTTCCTACTTGTGTGAATCTTGTTTCCTCAACTGCAACTTCCTGTTGTTGGTGTATTAATTCGTATAAGCAACCTATCGACAATGTATGTGGTGCTAAAATTAGGCGAGACTCCTCTGCCAATTGTGACGGTCACTAATGTGTGGGTCCAGGCCATCACATTAGTGACTCAATGTCACGGCAGTGGCAGAGGATTTTCTTCCGCTAAAATCAGTCTCAATTTTTGTTGAAAGATTCTTATTTCAAATTCTAGATTTGACAGTCTCCTGGTTTCATAACTATTATAGCAATTTATTTGCAAAAAATACTATTAGAACAATTTGATAAACCTTCTCTGTTAGTTTTAAAAATAGCGACATTAAGATTGAGTTATACAGCAACGCCAAAATAGTGCTTGAAAAGTTAGATTTAGGGCTATTTAATCTGTGACAGATTACTGATAATATTATTAGAGAACGTCACAGATTTGCTGTTATGGGTAACAAGCCCAGAAACTATGACGTTTTATCAATTTCGTCATAGTCTGGCCCATAACACTGTGACGTTTAAACAAATTCATCGTGAACAACAAAAGAAAAGCACATAAGACTTTCTTGTTACAAGTTACAAATTGTCATGTTCTATTTTTTTTAAAAAAAAAATGAAGATGCCAAGATTCAATCTTGGAACTTCTAAACCTAAATCTTATGAACTTTCCATTGATCTAGGTCTTGGTATTTATAACTTTTATTCTGCTTCTGCCATGTTACTAAAAAAATAAAAGAACACAAATAAGTGGAAAGATGAAATAAAAAAAACCCCAAAACATTTATTTTTCTCCTACCGTGTTGCTAAAAATAAAAAAACACAAAGGGAAAAATAAAAAATAAGAAAACATGGGGAGAAAAAAGAGGGGGGAAATTAAAAATCACCAAGGCAAAATAGGGATACGAATTGAAGTTGCAACTTCACATTGACAATGTGTCACAATTGCCACTGAGCTACACATTCCTTTGTTCAATTTCCTGATCTTTAACCTATTTATACAAAAAAAAAAATCTCTCATTATATGAATATAAACTTTGGAACCAGTAAGACGCGTTATGCCAAAGTAGAGGGACGGTTGGACTCGAACGTGCCTCATTGGCGTGAGACTCAAGCGCCCTACCATTCAGCTCAACCTTCTGTTGTGGAACATTCTCGATCATTCACTACTTATCTGAAGCAACACTGAGCCTCCCGCAATATTTAGCCAAAAAGAACCAGACGTACCATAATAAATGTATACATTTAAATGCCTCAGTTGACATCTGCAAAGAAGTGGCTAGTGGTGCATGATAAATAGAGTCGGTCTGCTGTTCGATTCCACGCTACGTCTGGTTCTTTTTGGCTAAATATTGCGGGAGGCTCAGTGTTGCTTCAGATAACTAGCGAATGATCGAGAAAGTTACACAACAAAAGGTCCAACTGAATGGTAGGGCGCTTGAGTCTCATGCCAAGGAGGCGTGTTTGAGTCCCGTCTTCCCTCTATATTTGCATAAAGCGTCTTACTGGTTCCAAAGTTTATATTCATATAAAGAGACGATCTTTTTTTGTATAAATAGGTTAAAGATCAAGAAATTGAACAAAGGAATGTGTAGTTCAGTGGCAATTGTGACACATTCTCAACGTGAAGTTGCAACTTCAATTCGTCTCCCTATTTTTCTCTAGTGTTTTTTAATTTTTCCCCTCTTTTTTCTCCCCATGTTTTCTTATTTTTTATTTTTTTCCTTTGTGTTTTTTTATTTTTAACAACACGGTAGGAGCAAAATAAATGTTGTTGGGGTTTTTTTTATTTCCCCCTCTTTCCACTTATTTGTGTTCTTTTTTTTTAGTAACATGGCAGAAGCAGAATAAAAGTTATAAATACCGCATAAAAAGAAGAAGCCAAGACCTATATCAATGGAAAGTTCATAAGATTTAGGTTTAGAAGTTCCAAGGTTGAATCTTGGCCTCTTCATTTTTTTTAAAAAAAATAGAACATGATAATTTGTAACTTGTAACAAGAAAGTCTTATGTGCTTTTCTTTTGTTTTTCACGACGAATTTGTTTAAACGTCACAGTATTATGGGCCAGACTGTGACGAAATTGATAAAACCTCATAGTTTATGGGCTTGTTACCCATAACAGCAAATTTGTGACGTTCTCTGAAAATATCATCAGTAATCTGTCACAGATTAAATAGTTTGTTGTAGTGCTGCCGCCCATGTAGTCTACAAGCTTTCTAAATATCTTTACTTTTTATGTTGTTCCGTGCTATCCCAAGACCATATACTTAAGGCATTACACGCGCTTTACATGATAAATTATTTGTAAGTAGGTAAATAGGCTATTCTTTCCTTTAAATCTAAAAATTTCAATGCACAACCGGTTTAGGTTTTACATAGAAATACTTGAAATAATCGTTAACATCGTGTTATGAAAGACAGTTTAATTTTGATTGATTCACATGAACGAGCCACCATAGAGCAATATATATTATATCAACGTACCGCTCGCGTGGCACACACCACCTTACTAGTCACGATATCAATTATATTATCAACCCGGGCACCTTGACCACATCTTATTACATTCCTTGGCATGGCACAAATCCTGTCCCCGGAGGCCCTTATTTTGTACAAATATATAGAGATATTGGAGCAGAGAGGGATGCGGAGATAAGATTCACATTGATGAATGCACAAAGAAATATGGAGATTGGATTTGGGGTTTGATGGATTAATTCTAACCCATGGTATTGCAACAGACCACTGAACAAAACCCAAGTATAACCCAAAGTCCACATTAAACTATGTTTCATGTTTGGAGGGGATTTCTTCTCCTTTTTGTGTCTTTCGACAATGAGTCCCTTCTCCCTTGCGGGGGCACCATCCCTTGCACAGTTATTTCCTGAAGCTTGCCCTCTGTGACTACAGAAGGACTCGAAACGGACCAGCGGTGAAAATGTTTCGCCGCCGGATTGGATCGGAACAGGCGATGAAAAGATATGCCTCCGGAAGCTTCAACAATGTAGTATATGTGGTTTCACCGCTGGTCCGTATCTAAAACAGAGGAACTTTTGACCGTACTAGTAAAGACGCACGTGCGACACGCACGTGATACAAATTAAATTTAGCAATCATCAATGTAAGAGCATCGTCAACAGATTACTTATCCTTCTTCCTAATACCAAAAAGTAGTCATTTTGATGATGAGGGGTGCTCCAGTAGATTAACAATCGGATCCCCATTACTAAAAAATTTTGGCGATCACCAAACAAACATTCCTCGCACCTAAAAGAAGGTGATTCATCTCTCTTGGTAATCTGCTGTAGCATTGGTTACCAAAAACACCAAAACAATTATTGGGAAGGGAGAGAGAAGATATATTGGTTATTTTAGGGTCAGCACGACCCTAGTGTCGAGTATGGAATTAGAAAATGCAAATTTACCTTCCAAAGCTTTATTTGGATCATCTGGTTCCCAAAATCCAGATTCTAATTGATCTACTATAATTACTGAACCAATATTAATCCCTATATGCAAAATTAATATTGTCAGCAAAGAAGTCATAATGTCACATAGTGTCATATAAACTATATAATTTCAATGAGAAAAATCCAACCAATGTTATTCATTCTTGTTTGAGACCGTGTCAATACTCTTGGTACAGCAGTAAGAGCCGAAGGTGCTTCAGACATTTTATTGCTAATTCTTGTACACTGAATCTTTACATCTTTTCTTTTTTCCCTAATTCAGACATGTTTGCATATCGATCTCTTTCTCTCTTTATCTTTAGTTCTTGTGGAGACAGGTCTTTGGAACCACCAGAATGCAAATTTCAATATTTTGTATAGATACACTTCAAATTCACCAAAACAATATAGTCGAATAAAGTGTTACAATACACACCTGGCACAGGAGCACTCATATTGGACTATCAGCTTGCTTGTTTCACAGCCGTCTCTGGACATTACTTTAAAGAACAATAATCTGGTGAGTCAATAAAGAAACAGAAAAGATCAGAGAAAAACTGTTGCTATATGAGTTTAGGCACTAACACAGGCTACCCAATTGGAGTAGATTTAGAGGACACACACGGACAGAGGTTTTACTATATTGTTGCCGAACTATGCAGTAAAAGAAGAAGGGACAAACACGGGACGGGATCGGACACGGCATTACCTTTTAAGAGTTTGATCAATTGCCGATTGGGGAAGTCCAACGGTCATGGCGCTGGGAGTGGAAGACTGCCCGGACTGGGAAGTGTAGGCAGGGGAGGAGCTCGAGCTCGCATACGTCGTTTCCTCGGCGTCAGGATCAGATCCTTCTAGGCCTCCATGGCAGGGAAGCGACGGCGACGTCTGTTGCTCGGCAGCAGGATCAGATGCCGTCGAACGGTGGCGCCGGCAGAGGCGCGACGACACGGCCAGCTCGGGCGGCTGGTCCAGCAGAGGCGTGGCTGCGCGGGTGGCATGGCGGCCCCGGGAGGAAGATTGAGCGGTGGCACGTGACAGCGCAGGAGCGGTGGCCGGCGGTCATCTCCTCGCGAAAGCAGGCGAGAGCGACGGCGTGGATAAGAATAGGAGCGTCATGCCTGCCTGTTGCTGGCTTGCTGGTAACTTTGCGTGGGCCACTAATGGGCCGAAAGCGCACGCAGGCAGGTGGAGCGTTCGCACGCGGACCGTGTGCGCTGTGTCCTGTGCCTTTACACATCCCATAAATAATTTTCGTGGCGTGTCTAATTAAAAAAGGAAAAATAATTTCGGTGGGTAAGAAAACATGGGTGACAAAATAATTATGATTTTGGCAGAAACATTTTCTAACTCTCGGTTTGGTGGGTTTGACCCCCTCCCCACCTCCGTTGACCCTTACATGTGGGTCCGGCGTGAGGGGTACCGCGGGTCCGATTTGGGTGAGAAACGTTTTCAATTTAACTCGTTCTTTTATAGATAGATTGAGGTGTATGTTTCTCTTGCAAGCATACAGAAAGAAACAACAAATACATGTTATAATCTAGGGGCTGTAACTACTGATGAAACAAATCATTATATAGTATTGTATCAACAAGTTTTTAAGCATAAAACAACTGCAATATTATCTTCGTTGACAGCCCCTGCGACGAATCATCAAGATTAACATGGTTAGCGACATTGCTTCTACATCTATCACTTAATCTTCATCTCCAATCCTTCAGTTTGTGCATCATGTTCTAATCAATTGCTAAATTCTGCATAAGGAGTTTATGATGACACAATTCCTGATACCTCGTATGGTATATTTGTTTGGTAGGCAATATTTTAGAAATGCCTTGTATTCAGATATATCAATAGTGCAATTGTCAAATTTTCGAACATACAAAGAGAATAAAAAATGGTCAGACGGCCCATATTAGAGTAACGTTTTACCAAATATGTTATGATTCGGCCCACTGACAACATTTTGACAAATTCGTTTTAAAAACAAAATTTGGGAAGAAAAAAAGACCAATTTATTTTACCGAAAATAGGCAAACGTTTCTTTAAACCAAAATCGGAGAAGAAAAAAGCCGACATAAAATAATTTATACTCTAAATTCAAAATAGAGAAGAAGCAAAGATTCTAAAGCGAAAGTAGAGAAGAAAAAAAGAGACTAAAATTTAAGGAAACCGAAAGAGATTCTATGAAACTATATCAGGGTATATGGTACCAAACTATTATCATTGGATCAATCATGCAAATATATATTTTCAATGTGTACTTATTTATATAAATTTGGTCAAATCTAAGATAGTGTGACATGGGATAAGCCTAAAACTAGCTAATTTTTGGGAGAGAGAAAGTGTTCCTATTTTATTTTGAGTATATCACTTAATGATCCTACAAATTTTACCCACCTAATTCCTTACGGAATTATTTTATAATATCAGGTGTTGTCGGTCTGCATGACTATACGAAGTGACGGCCAGGGTAACATGGTTGATAATTTCATATAGTGATATGAGATGCATAATTGCAGTAACAATTCTTCATTCCTGCAGTTCAATATAAATGTTTATGCCAAATTGTTGTATGATGAAGTATAATATGACTGAAATGTACGTCTTGTCTCGAGCTGAACAAAATATGAATGTCAATTATTGAATAGATGATGTAATTTAGGCATGTTAATAATATTTCATACGCCCCTGTAACTTGATTAGGTTTCACTGTAACGACAAATATCCATGTGATCAAACGGACCCTTATTGTTTGAACCATTACCATTAGGGGCAGACCCAAGATTGGACTAAGCCCGGGGCTAAACTAGCTACGACATGTTGCAACTGAGCTTTAATTTTGGCCTAGGACCAGGGCTGCAGCCCAAGTCACAGATCAGCCACACTGTACCACACGAGGAAGCGAACAAGTCAAACTTGACGGTCGTTCAACATGATCACGCGATCATATATTGGTCCACTGATTCGCAAAATATATATATATATATATATATATATATATATATATTGGTCCACTGACTGGATGTACTAAAATTCAAAATGTTCGTAGTGTATACCACTTCTCTTTTATTGGGCGGTTGGAATCTCTATGTCCAGTTGGTCAGATATTAGAATTGAATGTTATTTTAGTCTTAAGGATGCCGCCATGATTGACTTATATATAAAATAGTTAGCTACAGCTCCAACTTTCGTTTATATACCCTGCAGAAGCAGGACAAGACCCACCAAGATACAGAGCACCAAGCATACACACAAGAACAAAATGAGTGTTTCAGTGAGGAAGTCCCAGCCGGTTCTTGTTCGGCCACTGCGGCCGGTATCCATGAGGAGCGACATAAAGCTCTCATCTTTTGACAGGGGCCTTGAAAAAATGTCGGTCACATCTTTGCTCATGTTTGAACATCCTATCAAAGATGTTGCCAACACCATAAAGACAGCATTATCGCAAGCTCTTGTCCACTACTACCCTATTGCAGGTCGTATGGTTGCAGGTGCTGAAGCTGGTGAGGTCTATATACGCTGCAGTGGTGAGGGCGTCACGTTTGTCTCTGCAACCGTGAACTGTGCCTTGAAGGAAGTCATATCAATGGACCTCTCAGGGGCAGGAACGCCTCTACTAGATGAACTCATCCTCTGCCAAGACGTGGCCTTTGGCTCCACTGATCCGTTATTGCTGGTGCAGGTGACAGAATTCTCATGCAACGGGTTCGTGCTGGGGGTGACATGGAATCATGCCCTCGCCGATGGTGCTGGGATGGTCCAATTCCTGCAGGCCGTCGGCGACCTCGCTTGCGGATTCTCTTCGCCATCTGTTGTTCCAGTCAGATGGGATGACTCACTATTCCTCAACTCCCCTGCATCCAGTGCACCATTGCAGCAGCTTCTGATGGGCCTGGGCCCGTTGGAGGACCTCGTCAGCCTCGAGATCACCATCCCCTCAAGATCGATCAACAGCATCAAAGCTGATTTTAGCAAACGCTTCGCTGGTGAGTTATGTACTAAGTTCGAGGTAGCAAGTGCTGTTCTGTGGCAGTGCCGAACCCGTGCAGTCAAGTGTGACCCGGAGACCCCAGCACTGTATTCATATGTCGTTAACGTCCGTAAGCATGTGGGTGCCAAGCAAGGCTACTATGGAAACTGTTTCGCAGGGCAGTTAGTCATGGCAACGAGCGGCATAGTAGCAAGTGTAGACATTGTTGATCTTGTCAAGATGATCAAGCAGTCCAAGGAGAAAATAGGTGACCAGTTCAAGAATATTGAAAACAGCAACCAACAAGAAGAGGTAGGTCCTGAAATGGAGGAGTTGGCGCAGCTTCAATATAATATGTTAATTGTCACGTCCTGGGGAAATCTTGGCTTCGATGAGGTTGATTTTGGGAGTGGGAGCCCTGATAGGGTGACACCATACGGGGAATACGAGCCATCTTTTCCACTTTGCGCGATGTGCCTGCCATCGAA
>JACEFO010001466.1:0-10365 GCA_015342445.1 Digitaria exilis
CTTCGCCTTCATTTGTGTGTTATGTGAATTGAAATCTCCTATTATATGTTGGATAGGACGGTTCGCGAGTGCATAGTATATGCATCACCATTATTTCTTCAAGACACTTGTGTTCATCATATACGTAGTTCGCCCTTTGCATTTCATCAATACGCTTAATATCGGCCATCACACTTAATGATACTTATCAACACCTGATGGGATTTCATTTCTATTTCTCTAAGCCATTTTATATCCTTCACCACATGAAGTATATTTTTTCAATTCATGATATTATTTTATTAACATTCTCAAATTATTGATCCCTCAACCAATACGGTACAATATTTATCATCTTAATGCTGAACTCAATCTAATACACAATCTCGTGGAATGGTTAATCTACCATATCCAGTTATCCTTAATCACCAAAACTCATCCCAAATAATAACAATCATAGGATAATAATTACGCACCTAATTAAATGGTTAGATTTGATTTGCGTACCAAAATAACTTCTGATCATTCTGGAAAGGAAAAAGTTTATTTTTGGCCATCCAACTTTTGCCTCAGTTTGGTTTTGGCCATCGAACTCTAAAACCGGGTATCTTTAGCCATCCAACTATCAAAACCTTTCAAATTTGGCCATCGGGCTGTTTTGATGAGTGACTTTAATTATTTTATTTATAATTTAGTCCTTAAATCTTAAAATGATTATTGCTTTTTGCCCGTACCTCCGATTTAGGTGATTGTTGCGGTCACATGTTCCTAATGGCAAGCATTGTCTTTTAAAATGATCTTTATATTATTTTATCACTATTTGTTATATTATTTTTTTTCATTGTGTAGAAAACATAATATAAGAAATATTAAACAACAATTATAAAATAATATAATCAACATTTAAAATGTAAAGCTCATCGTTACGAACGCATGACCACTAGAATCACTTAAATTGGAGATGCAAGAAAAAATAGTAATCATTTTAACATCCAAGAACTAAAAACATTAAATTAGCCCTTTTTAATCCTTGAATATTAAAATGATTATTATTTTTTTCTCCTATCTCTGATTTAAGTGATTTTAGTGGTGATGCATTCGTAACGATGAACTTTATCTTTTAAAATATTGATTATATTATTTTATAATTATTTGTTTTACTTTTCTTATTTTGTTGTTTCTACACAACGGCAAAAAATAATATAAAAATAGTGATAAAATAGTATAAAGATTACTTTAAAATATATTGCTCACCGTTAGCAACACGTGACGACAAGAATCACCTAAATCGCAGGTACGAGCAAAAAGTAATAATCATTTTAAGATCTAAGGACTAAATTGTAAACAAACAAAGTTAAAACCACTCATCCAAACAGCCCGATGGCCAAATTGAACGGTTTTGATAGTTCATAGCCAAAGATACCCGGTTTTAGAGTTTGATGGCCAAAACCAAACTGAGGCAAGAGTTGGATGACCAAAAATAGACTTTTTTCTTCTAGAAAACCTGGTTAATAGCATCCAAAGGCATGTTCATATTACTCCAAACGTGCAGTTATGGCTAATTAATATTGGTATGCATAGTCATTCCATATTCTTCCTCCACTAAGATTTTCTAGGATGACTTTCAGGCACGGAATGATTACTCTTTTTATTTGTCCTTCGGAGAAAGGAATGCAGTTATATAAAAGGTGTTTTTGGTTTCGTTTAAACTATTCTGCCCTCATCAATCGGAGATTGGTCTTCATCTTATCCTCTTTTTTTTTTGGGTCAAATCACCTCTTGTGGGAGATATGCAAGGACAAAAGCAGTACAGCAATCCGTAAACAACTTTATTCCTTCCCTTTCTTCTTTCTTTTCAGTCCTGCAAGCTGGGGGTCGCCTTACATGCACAGGATGCAAAGGAACAGGTTACACACAACGATGCAGGAATGCATCCTACAAGGCTATAGAAAACGCTTCATTCCACTTCCACCACAGCTCTCAGGACTAAATTACAGTATCGTGATCACATATCATCTCGAGCTTCTTTAGTAGACAATGGTGGGGAGCACTCGGCCTCGACTGCCAAATCCTTTACGACCTTTCGGCATGGATCGCCAAATACATCGTTGGTGACACTGATGGAACATTTGTTCTCACCGACACAGGCCTGGAGATGTAGCAAGCAGACACACAGTGTTATGATATTTGTGCGTGCTCGACATTTGCAATGTAATCTAATGCACTGATTGAGTTCCGTGGTAAGCCTGATTAACTGGCCGAACATGTGCAGTGGTAATAAGGGTTGACATGCCGAGAACATGTACATTTACAAGATGCTGGGTGGTGCTTGTTAGCTTACCTCTGTAACCAAATCTAGAGTAGTCGATGCATGGCAATTCCCCACAGAGAAGTTCTGGCAGTCACCTGAAGGGGTTCCATAACTCGCAAATGTAATCTTTGAGATTACATGCCCCTCGTCACACTGTAAGTGAAGCTCTGGTGCTACAGTATTCACGAATGCACGGCCATTGGAAGCACGTGACCAGGAAGAAAGGGGAGGATAATAAGTCTCAGATATTTTTGAGCAGATAGTTTTGGTGTAATGAACCTCTAGAGATATCTGAGAAGGGTCTCCCCCTGTTTCTTCGAAGAGTACCAATAAATTGTTCGACTCTTGTAACCATTCACGTGGTATGTGGTACCTGAAAAGAAACAAAACACTTATACCAGGTTATATTTGCACAAGCACAATGAAATATTACTTAACTTAATAAAAGGTGCCAAACATCTCAGTAATTCTGCAGACTGAAAGTATGCAAACTGACTATTCTCATCCAGAATGATCGTCTCTAAAATATCATAGGAGCTAGAAGAACACATCCTACGATGGAATATCCTGACTTGGCCTGTCAAATTTTCTAATTCTGAAGATACCAGAGTTCTGTTATCCCAGGGCTGCTACTGCAACATCATCTCTGTCGATGACATGCTTCAGTCTAAGTTCTCATATAAGAACAAACAAGAATCTGACTTGTGACTTATCTGCACAAAATTCGCTGCTATGTAATAAAATTAAGGACAGGAGAGCATGGCATGAGAAAAAAACCTACTAATTAAACAGCTATATTCTAAACTTATTTTTTCTTAATACCAGCTTTGTGTAGGCATTCCACAGTTCGATTGGCACTTGCTATCACTATATGCTCCTGCGTAGTTGCATGACGGGCACCCAGACTCTGGTGCTACTAGCGACCAGTAGCGCCCGATGAGATGTCCATTGACCCAAGCCTGGCCCTTTCCCATGCTCCCAAGACCAATAGCGACAGGATCATTGCCTTTTGGCGCATCAAACATTGTCTGCATACATGAAACAATTGTGAAGACATGAAATAAACAGCGCAGATTGAATGTCCTTGAAGTATACAGCTGAAACAAAGGTTCAAATAGATTCATAGTGAACCCCAATTTTCCTGACTGAAAATGCCGAAGCTATTTAGAAAATAATTTTATCATCCTACAATACAAAGTGTGATACCATCAAATTAGCACTTTATGTGGTAAAAAAAACTTACCTTGAACCATGTGAAGGGTGTCTGTGTGTCATCATTCTGCATGCTACTCCACTTAGCACATCCTTGGTTCTCAGGAGAATAGATCTTCAAAAACTCACCTTTCAGACCAATCTGCAATTTTGAAAGATATTTAGCAAATTGTCCAGTTAATGCTGCACTAAAAGTCACATTTCATGATTCAAGAATATAGCACATAACTCTAGGTGCCTATGTGCAAGACACTAGCGGACACAACATGGTAAAGAGACAATGAAACCTTTGTTAATAGGTGAAGAACAGAGTACAGTAAGTTAACAGTTTTTATATAACGGCCAACCAAGGTTCTAGCCTTCTTATATCCATATATATCGTAATAAGTATAATATTCTAGCAGTCTCTTTATCCTTCTATTGTAAAATCTTTGTAGCTGCATAACAATATGAATGTCCATGAATGAACGAAAATGAGAGCAATAGCATTCAAATCACCACAAAAAATCTGTAGAATTGGATGAGATTCAAGCTTTATGTTAAAAAGGCAATAACAATGGTAGCAAGTCACTTTTACCTGATATGTCCAAAGGGACTTAGTAAGGTCTATATCGCCATTTGGGAAGCCAGTGAGTTTTACTTGACCTCTAAATCCAGCTCCATCCTTCTCCAAGAATGCACCATAGTTCTACGAATGTCGAAACAAAAAACATGTTATTGTTCCTGATAATAATGTATACAAAAAAGAAAAGAGGAAAGAGAACAAAATTGTATCGTATTAGATATGGTCGATATGTTTGTACATAGTTCAAATGAGATAATCAAAGTAGGACACTCTCATCAGCAGAGACGCCAAAAGGTTGTTAATAACAAATTAACAACTGCAGAGAGTCCATTTTTTAGTCCACTAAAAGAAACTAAAATTTAAGTAAATTAAGATACGATAGCATCTTTCACTTTCAAAAACTGCTAAGTCCAAACACACAGGTCCAAACATGGTGCAATGTGGCCATGGTAGGTCCACTGCAACAAATACCAAAGGGAGCAATTCTAAGGCCATTATCAATGGAGGGTTTCATATTCATATTTCCAAGATGCCACATAAGCGTAGACTACATACAAAGACACAAACGTTTTGGAAACCATGTATACAGGTTTTCATCCCCATAAAACTCATTTCACCTTGCTCTTCATTAACTCTTTGCCACATCATAAAAAAATGCTGACTTAGCGCCCTATATAATTAGAATGAAACTCCCTATATCAGTTGCAATATCCCAAGTACCAATAACAAACAACTATTTGAGCAGTTAGAAAAGCAAATAAAAAACATTAATTACTACTGCCTAGTGCCTATGCAGAAACATCAAAACTGAATTTGAATACCTGCAAGCCAACAATCTCTGATAACAAGGTCAACTTATTGAGTCCTTGAACCAATTCAACTGGTTGATTCAGCGAGACCCAGTGACCAACCTTACTACCTTCAAATTGAAACATAAAACATTAATGAATAACCAAACTAGATATGGGTCAATGAGTAAAGATAATACACACACACACAATATTATTTTTCAAGAAACTATATTAGACAAGTAAACTTAATAACTAAATTAAACAGCTCAAATGTATGAATTGCAAATAAATACCTGCAAGCTTCCCATTTACAAATACACGCGCTACATCGCGAATTTTGTCTATGGTTAATGATGGACGGACGCCTTTGGAATTCCAGTATGCTACATCCTCATCAGAAATGTTCACACTGTCGAATAAAATATGTGTATAGTAATTGCATATATCAACAGAAAGTGAAGCAAGCAAACCACCAAACAGTAAAAAAACAAATGACATAGTGCACACAAATTCCATGTGCAATTAGACAAAAGACTTTGTCTCTTAATAAACCATCATGAATCTTTTTCAAAAGAATCTAGAGAGCCAATCCCACCCCCCTACTGCTCTTTTTTATCAGTCAGAATTTAGAGAGCTATTTCTCAATTTAGCCTGCCTCTATGAATAATAAATTTTTGAAAAAATAATCATAGAAGGAATTAACTGACAGTAAAAAAATGAAAAGGATAAAGTTATTTGATTTTAATTTTGCATTTCATACAGAGGACGTACTTCACAAGCATCTGGACTTTTTAAAGATCACTTAGTGTGTACAAAAAAAATGGTTCATAATGCTGCATCCTAATATTAGTTTGCATGCCAATAAAATGAACATCCTCCAACAAAGCTTGCTCCATCATTTCTGCAATGCAGCATGACCTATAGACCTAATCCACAATTTTCTAAGGCACGCTAAAGATTCTGGGGTTCTCTTTCATTTTCCCCCCTGGTTGCAAATTCCATTCCTACTTCAGGTCAAGTAATGAACTGACTTGCATGGTAACACATATGTACTACATGGAAGCAAACATGCACAATTCATTCTTTAAAATGTGCAAGAACTGTGTAGCTTTGCTATTAATTAATATACATCTTGGATGCATGTCAAACGTATTAGACTTGCATGGTAACACATTTGTAATACATGGAAGGCACAATTCATTCTTTAAAATGTGCAAGAGAGCTGTGTAGCTTTGCTACTAATTAATATACATCTTGGATGCATGTCAAACGTATTACAATTACTTATCCACGTGTTACGACAAATCATGATATCTTTGGCATGTTCCACACTCTCGCACAAACAGAAAACGACCAGAATAAAAAAAAATGAATCAACATAAATAGACCTGTAATGGCAGCATTCAGCAAAATATGGAATGTCAAATGAACCAAGCATCATCAAGTCAAAGGAGACTTATGCGCAGATGGTTATGAATATGGTTTGATGTGACAAAATTATGTTCTCCAACAGCTTGTACATAATATTCACCTGGTAGTATATGAAAGGTAATCAGAGATGTCTTTTGTCACATTTAAATGCTCTAATATCCCCTCTGCAGAAAAGCTGCCTTCACCCCATGCGCCAATAGGTTCTTTAGATGTCAACCAAGTACTTGAGAGATTCGGGCCACCAGCAAGGGACAGAATCCTAGGATTATGGTTACTTGAACAACCGGGGGTCCCTGATTCAACACTAAAAACCGAGGTCTGTGCACCAACCTGAAAAGAGATGGTCTAACAATTTTAAAAATGATCACATGAAATGTGAACAATTATTTCTTTATCTTTTGCTTTACAATTTATATCTCCAGTTGTAGTTGAGCATTAAAGAAGGATAAATGTTCATGGGAAAACGAAACTTCCAAACTTTTGGAGAAATAATTTCATCAAGATTGTTCACCAGTTATGAGAAATATAGAGAAATTTTCCAAGTACACAAAACAAATTTCCTCAAATTCTGTTTCTGAATTTGGACAAAACCTGTTAGAGTATATATATTGTGGCCCATATGGCTGGCCCATATAAAGGCCCATGTATAGCTATACTCTAGGGTTGAGTGGCAATACAGAAAATATTTCCTCCAACATGGTATCAGCAGTCTAGGGTTTCCTCTCCCTCTCTCCCAGCCGCCACCCCTCCCTCCCAGCCGCCACCCCTGCTGCCGCCGGCGGCCACCGGCCACCGCCGCCCCATGGCTGGCCACCAGCCCCCGCAGCCACCTCCCCTCTCTTCCTTCCCTCCTCCCCCTTCCTTTGCTCCTGCGCTGGCCGCAGCTGCCCGCTGCCGCCTCCTCCGTGCAGGCCGCTGCGCAGGGCCGCCGCCGCCTCCTCCGCGCAGGCCAGCGCGCATCCAGCCGTGGCAGGCTGGCGCCCAGGCCGGCGCGCAGCCAGCCGCGCAGGGCGGGTGCCCAGGCCCGGCGTGCAGGCCGGCGCGCGTCCTAATGCGTTCCCTACTCCGCCTCCCCTTTCCCGTGGCCGATCTGCCAGTGCCAGATCCGCCCGTGCAGCAGGGTCTGGGCGGGGGCCCCCATGTGGACTGCACCCGTACCGCCGCCGCAGTTGACCCCGGCCGTCGCTGCCGCCTACCATGCGGAGCTTGCGGCTCTCGCGAACGCCGCGGGTCTCACCGACCCTGCGGGCCTCGCCGACCTCGCCGCCACCGCGGGCCCGCGCGGCTATGCGGGCTTCCTCCCTCTCGACGGCGGCATACGGGTCTTCGATCCAGCAAACTCCGCGGGCGGTCCTCGTCTCCGCGACACGGGCAAGCAGGTCTCCGACGGGCCATGTCGGCCGAAGCGGCTCTCGCCGCCGCCCTCCGTGCGGCCAAGGCTGAGGCCGCGGTGGCCGAGGAGCAGGTTCGTGCGGCCTCTGCCACCTGGGCGAGTGAGCGTGCCATCGCAGACGCTCTCGCTCGTCGGGTTGCCGAGGCTGAGCGTTACCTCCATACCGCCTCCAGCTCGTAGCCCGTCGTCCCCTACACCGACTTCGGCGCCTCTTCTTCACGCTCACCTCCGCTAGAGGACTCTCGCGGCCACCTTCCCGACCCGGTAGTCACCCAGCTCCACCTTCAGGCCATTGGTGTCCAGCACATCCGGGGGCTGGTCAACATTGTCCTCGACTCTTCGTCCACCTACAACCATTGGCGGGACCAGGTGCACATGGCTCTCCGGCGCTACCACCTCACTGACCACGTCCTCGCCGACACCACTGAGGCTGCACGGGACACGACCTGGCACCTCCCTCGACACCGTCGTCTTGTCCTAGATCTTTGGGACCGTCGCCCAGGATCTTCAGGACTCCGTCAACACTCTCGGAGGCACCGCACGTGCTGCTTGGCTGGGCCCTTGAGAACCAGTTTCTCGGGCACGCCAAGACTCGCGCCCTTCAGCTCAGTGCAGCCTTCGCCAACTTCGAGCAGGGTGACCTCTCCGTCGGGGAGTACTGCCGCAAGATGAAGAGCATGGCCGACTCTCTTGCGGATTCTTGGCTGCCCAGTTGAGGACCGGCTCCTGGTGCTCCATATCCTTCGTGGTCTCAACGACACCTTCGACCACATACGGGACTGGATCACCAGGCAGCGGCCTTTCCCCTCTTACCTGCAGGTTCGGGATGACCTTGTCCTGAAGGAGCTCACACGACGTCCTCAAGCACCTCTGACTCCCTCGTCCTCCATCCACCGCGCTTGTGGGCCACACCGCCGGCCCCCGCGACTCCACCGGCCACCTCCCTCCTTGGTGCTCCTCCCCCCGGGCCGAGCGGGGGTGGGGAACCGTGGTTGCTGTCGTCGCCGGGGATGAGGGGGTCGCGGTGGTGGCTCTGGTGCCGAGGACGTCGGGCCCCACAGGCTCCGCCTGCTCCTGGTGGCTCCTCTCCCGCTCCTGGGGTGCGCCCTGGCCATCCTTCCTCCAACCCATGGCCAGGGCGCATCTCAATGTGGCCGTTTCCGGCTCTGGGCGGAGTACCTCGTCCTCAGCACCAGCCTGCGGCTCTGGTCGCGGGACCTGCTCCGTCGGGCCCGACATCCTGGCTTCCACCCACCCAGCCCAGCCTACCTCCTTTCTGGCCTGGGGTGGACCAGGCAGCGCTGGCTCAGTCTTTCAGCACCATGGGCCTGACTCCGCCGAGCAACCCCGAGTGGATCGCCGATTCGGGGGCCTCGTACCATACGACCCCTAATCCTGGTATACTTTCTTCCGTCCCACTCTTCCACCTGTCTTTGTCCTTCTTCCATCATGGTGGGGGGAATGGTTCATATCTTCCTGTCACTTCTGTGGGCACTGCTCCTGGTCTCTTTCGTCTTTCCAATGTTCTTGTTGCCCCTCAGATGGTTCACAATCTTCTTTCTATTCGTCAGTTTACTGCTGACAACTCTTGTTCCGTTGAATTTGACTCTTCTGGTCTTACTGTGAAGGATTTGGCTTCTCCGGCGCCCACTCTCCGATGTGATAGCCCGAGACCCCTTTACACCTTCCGCCTCCCGTCTTCCTCTGCTCCAACTCGACTTCTTCTGATTCGTCTGCTGCTTTCGCCACCACATTCTACTTCCACGACTTGGCCACCGTCGGCTCGGTCATCCCGCCGCGACGTTTTGGCCCGTCTCAGTCGTAGTACAGGTCTCCCATGTACTAGGGCTCTTTGTCATGCGTGCCAGTTGGGTCGTTATGTTCGACTTCCGTGTTCTTCTTCTTACTTCGCATGCGAGTCATGCTTTTAATCTTGTTCATTATGACTTATGGACATCTCCTGTACTTAGCATTTCTGTTATAAATATTACTTGGTGGTGGTGGATGATTTTCTCGTTACTCGTGGACTTTTCCCCTGCGTGCAAAGTCTGATGCTTTTCCTACCCTTCTCCACTTTTTGCTTGTGTTTCTACTCAGTTTTGGTCGCACTTGAAGGCTGTTCAGTGTAACAATGGTCGTGAATTCGATAACCACACTTCTCATGACTTCTCTCTCTCAGGGGATTCAGCTGCGTATGTCCTCCCGTTACACCTCTTCCAGAACGGCAGGGCTGAGCGGATGATTTCGCACCACAAACGATGTCATTCGCACCCTTCTCATTCAGGCCTCTTCCAGCCCGGATTCTGGGCTGAGGCTCTCCACATAGCTACTTATTTGCTTAACCGCCTCCCCTCTCATTGCTATTTCTGCCCCCATCACACCCATCTCCTTTGGTACTCCTCCCAGCTACGATCACCTTCGTCGTCTTCGTGTGCGCGTGCTTACCCTAACACCTTGGCTACCTGCTCCTCACAAGCTCGCGCCCCGCTCGACTCGTGTGTGTTGCTCGGTTATTCCCCTGATCACAAGGGTTTACCGCTGCTTTGATCTTACCTCCCGTCGTATTCTCATCTCCTCCCACATGTCGTCTTTGACGAGTCAGAATTCCTTATCTACTCTCCACCCCCGTCTCCGACCCTGAGCTGGAGTCCCCTCTTTCCGACTGACCCGGTGGTTCCACCAC
>JACEFO010001467.1:0-109944 GCA_015342445.1 Digitaria exilis
GAAAGCCTTCATTAAGGCTTTTGGGCCTTCAGTATAAATGGGCTGATCCTTATCCAGACAACCTATTTTCCCTGAGCTAGGTGCAATTTCTGCAAGTACACCAAAGTGTTAGAAGTTGTGATTCAAAGGCTATCACGATGACCCAAGTATAAAAGAATTACTCACTGAGCTTAGTATATCTGGCACAAATGACAAAGGTTTTCACTGGTTGATGGAATAATCCGATACAAGAATAGAATTTGGTTTAGGCACCATCAGAGGGCCATGATGCTGTTATGCAGCATACACTCCAGTGGTTTGGGAGGCCACTCAGGGATCAATGCACTTATGAGAGGATCAAGGCACTGTTTTCCTGCCACATATGAAGCAAGATATCAAGAAATATGTGACGCTTGCAATGTATGTAGTCAAGCCAAGCCAGAGCATTGCAAATTACCAGGACTACTACAGTCTCTACCATTCCTCCCAAGCATGGCACATCAGTATGTTTGGATTTTATTGAGGGCCTTCCCAAGTCAAACAGATATGATACCATCCTGGTGGTGATCGGCAAGCTCACCAAATATGCTCACTTTGTTCCCATGACACACCCATACACAGCCTTAACTGTGGCCACCATCTATATGGACAATATATACAATTACATGGTATGCCGAAGGTGTTAGTGTAAGACAGAGATAGGGTTTTCACCAGCACTTATGGAAGGAACTGTTCAAATTGTCTGACACTGCATTGAATATGAGCTCGGCTTATCATCCTCAAACCGATGGGCAGACGGAGCGATTGAATCAATGCTTGAGACATATCTCAGATGTTTTGTTCAGTCTTGCTGTCTGGAGCACTTAAACCTGTCTGGAGCTGAACCCAACTCCTACCAATTACCAGGTAATTGATACTCGCTTAACTCAAGTCAGTCATTTTGTTACACCTTTATGCTTTTGTTCAACGGACTGCATGGCCCTCGTCGTGGACGACTTGGATGAACTGCTACAACCTGCCAACAACACCTGGACGCCGACATGTCGCATCTCGGGGACGAGCTTAACTGCTTTAAGGGGGAGGAATGCCACGGACACTACTCGATGGGCCGAATTAGTAACTCCGAGTCCGTAAGTTGGCCTGCATGCCGCAGACGTGTAATGGGCTTGGCCCAAACTATCCAGTACTGTCTATACTTGCCGTGCAGGTGTTGGGAGGAAAGGCAAGGAGAAAACAACCTAAACTACTTCCTATCTTCTCCTTCCTCGTGCTCGAGGCGGCGCCGCCGTGCTCCTTCGCCGTGCGTGACGCCGGTACATCCTATGTCCCACTCTATCCCGTGACACCAAGGCGGCGTCGAGACGAGAGATCCTCTCATACGTGAACGGCGGCGTTGAGACGAGAGATCCTCGTACGTGAACCAGGGTTGTTTTATACCGGTTCAAACCGGTCAAGTTTCCGTGGTTCCCGCTAAAACCGGGCCAGACCGGTAGTAAAAAGTCCTGGTTTACCGCCCCTAACCGAACCTAGCAAACCGGTCCATTCGGCTAACCGATCGGTAGGATAGGTTTTACCGGTCCCTTTTTTTAAAAAAAAAACCGCTACTGGACTGGTATAAAAAACCCTTAGGTGAACAGAGAAACAAATCTCTCGTATTGAACAGGCTCCTAGAAAGAAACAACGAGAAATTTGTGCAATCAAATTAGCCTAGGGCAAAAAAGTCATTCTATGTCCCTAACACATGTATTCAGACTAAAAAAGAGAAAAAAATACTCCAAATGTCATGAGAATCGAGAAACCAACGTTTTTACGTGTACAATGTTTCAAGTGCTAAAACTGCAAAGCACGTTGTTTCATGTCAAATATGTAATTTTCTCGTTTGTAGCCAGCTCACATCCAGTGAAAGCGGCAATATCATTTTCCACATTTTTATAATTAGTTGATAAATATGCTAAAATTGTTGGTCATTCGTGATTAGAAACAGTTGGGAAAGATAACTTCCTTCCTTTTTTTAAATGGTCAACAATTGTACAAGAAATGGCCTACAATTTTAGTGTCTACTAGTATTTTTGTCAATGGCCAACAGTAGATTTACCTATATTTTTATAATTTCCAACAACATAACCCCCAACAATCTCATTTTCCACATTTTTATAATTAGTTGATAAATATGCTAAAATTGTTGGTCATTTGTGAGAAGAAACAGTTGGGAAAGATAAACCAAGAAACAATTGGGAAAGATAACCACTCTTAGTGAGTAGTCGTCGGCTTACATACATATCGATATCGGTGGTGAGTGGTGACACAAGACGTACATGATGCTTGAAACTTCCACTATACATGGTGCCGACATTTGCAAAAAAAAATGTGGTCAACAGTACCATGCATGTTTGTTTATTTCTACGTACATTGCATGCGTTTGACGAGAAATCGCTAATTTCTTTCTACCAATTACATCATGCTGCTTGGCTTCTTTAATCCACGTCGCCGTAGGGTGTCACTCATTGTCAAATTTGGGCCGTGATAGGTGTGGATGGGCACAGGGAGAGAGATGGAGGAGAATAAGATGCACTCCTACATACTATCATCAACAAGCACCGACCACGTGAGTTGACCAAAGCCCGATAGATTGGTTTGCTGACGGCCCTTTCTTTTTCTGAGAAGGGCACAACGCTTTCTGGAGCTACGGGTCAGACGGATCCCAAAGTTCCAAACATCAGCTTTACGCACGGTACGTATATATTGCGAGCCACTAATAAATAAACTATAGAACAATTATCTATGATGAAATACCAGTCGCGTTGATGCTCGTCAAACGTTTGTTATTATTATCACATAGGAGTAAACACTCGGTATAATCATAATCATAATCATAATCATATATACACTGCGAGAGAAAAACAACTTTTTTCCCACGTATTCGTATCGGCTACATAAAGACCATGCATGCATGTGGGTGTGGCACGTCAAAGTTGGGATGTTTCAATGCGTGTGGGCGGCGAAATAACTTTCATGAACCCTGGTCTCAAGCACCGTCGCGCTGTCAATCTCCTTAGCTAATAAAATCACCCGGTAGACCAGCCCCATCCTTGTCCTCTTCTTGGAAAGCGTCTAGACCTGGACAACAAGTATACGCTACTAGCTAGGTCACTGCCATGTGGGCCCGCAATGACGGGGTGACGTAGGCGATGACTCTGATCCTCGTCCCGTCTCGCTCCAGGATGCTTCTGTTGTTGGGTATAGAAACCCCAGGTTCCCTAATCAAGCTAGATTCCTACTAGGACATCTTGTCCTACTAGGACTCTTCAATTGTAACTGACTAGGAGACTTACCATGTAAACCTCGCCCCCTGGGATATATAAAGGAGGGCAGGGGTCCCTAGATTAGACGATGGGGCAACGCCGCTAGGCATTGCAACATCTCATCTGTACAAGATACACCATACAGGACGTAGGGTATTACGCTCCGGCGGCCTAAACCTGTCTAAATCGTCTCTTGTCACCTTCGGCTCTAGATTCTCGACGACTTCTCCCTAAACCCTTCTCTCGGGGCACCCCCTCGAGAACGTTGTCAGCATGATTCGTCGACAGCTTCCGTTCCGGGCCGGGAGGATCTCTCTGAACTCTGAAGCATCAGCCATCTCAGATTCTCAGGCGTGTCGGGCTCAGCATGCGGGCGCGCTTCGCTCGGCTGTGACTTCACCTCGCCGGCTCGCCGCCCGGCGCGTCACGACGGACAAAGAAACGACACCAGGGACAGGGACGTAGACAGTGAGCGAAAAGATGCCCCCCCTTCTGTGCTGGCCTTCTAGAAGACGAGTGATGCTCTTATTGTTAGGAGAGGATGTGTCATATCAAGATTATGTTCAGTTGTTCACCGAATGTTTAGGGCGTCCAAACTTTTGGTGGCGACATGATTGGATTTCTCTCAGCTTCAAATTTTGGTGAAAGAAAACGAATGCATGCATGCCTTATGAAACTCCTTTCCCCTTTCGTCCCTCAAAATTGTGGGCATGGTCATGTCAAACCTATATACTTATTTTTAATTCACATAACAATTTTGTTTATTTTTTTTCGTCCGTGGTATGGACAGTGGGCCTACATGTCATTGTTAGATGCTCTGTTTCTAGCAGCGCAGATGTCCGTTCATAGTTTGCGACCACTAGCTACCCAATAATATAAGGATAATGAGCAATCAACCATCGTTTCATATGGCTTTCGCCCGTAATAACGTACGAGTATGTTTGCTAGAAAAAGAAAAAAAGCTGCAAAAATAAAAAAGTTTAGCCACATCTTACGTAAAACCCACATGATCTCACTGTCTATCCCTAATGTTTTCTTAAGTTTCTAGAATCTGTCACTAGGTTGGCGGTGAGAATTACATCCGCAGAGAGGAACGTTTGGTTCGAGAGAGGCTACGGGCAATTATGTCTTTTCCATTGATTTTATAATTATTCTTATTTTTTTAAAGGGCCCTCTCCTAACAGAGTTAGAAATAGGGGTAAACGGAGACTTCGTCATTCAAAAACATGAGCAAAATCACAAAGTTAAAAAACAAGGAAATCATCATCAGATTTCACAGTAGGGGTAAGATCACCAATCTTCCAAGTTTCATTTGTGTTTCATTGATGTGGCATTTTAGGAATAACAAAACGGAATTATCCATTAGAATCGGCCTTGACACACCATGGTCTCATTAACGTGACACTGCAATTTTCACAAGGCTTGCATTGCATTTGTACTAAATTTAACTTCGGATAGGATATCCACTAAATTATTCGGATTAGAAGTGTGTGAGGGAGAGATTAGAGGGCAATTATTAGAAGAGGATTCAAGCTTGATTGGATTGTTCTTCGGCTCCTTTGGTTTTGTACCTCATTGGATTCACACACTTGAGTGAGTATTCAACCTCTTTTTTGTTAATTTTATTTCTAAGTTATTTCTTGATATTGATTGCTTGTGAAAATGCATGTGCGCTATTCTAGTGTACAGCCCCTAATTGGGCAACCTCACGCGGCACTAAGAATAAGTATTTCAAGAGTAGATGTGGTGTCTAGGCTTATAAATTCAATTTGTTTGTTCAGGATCTCACTAGAACCAGAGGTAGGTACTAGGGAGTGACACTCCCTTGCATCAGACTTGGCTTTACGAGTTTTGATTAATCCTCTGTGCTGAGATTTAGAGTGGTGTCTTTATACCGAGAGTCTTAATGAGTCTTTAAATTAAGGTCAAACTTTTTTAGGAAAAATTAAGGCTAGACTTAAAAAAGCAAGCAAGAAATAGATAGAAATTCCTTATCTTTAGAATTCCTTTAGAAAGACAAAACCATCTTAAGCCAATCTCTCTTCCCATATCCTAGAAGGTAACTTAGTGAGAAAATAGCTATACTCTGTTCTCTATGGATATGACACCCTTAATACTTTCGGGAGAAGTGCTACATTGATATTTTCATGCGCTTGCGGGTTCGTAAGAGTTAAAAAACACCAAGTGGCAGCCCATCGCTAGATGCGTCGACGAGCTTGTAAGACCAAACGACAAAGAGAAAGAAGATAAGGAGAAAAAAGAAAAGGGATATTATGTGAGGCTGTTTATGGCAAATGAGCCAGCTATCTAACAATTTTAGGGTATGCTTGGACCGTCGCCGCACTTTACCACGCCTTAAATGTGGCCATGCTGCAGGTGCGGCGATGAAATTGATCGCCGCAACTTCGGCGTACTTGGGTGTGGAAAATGAACTATGTGCGTACGGGGATTCTTTGGCACGCCTAACTCGCGGCGGCAACCAAACTCAGCTGCTGCACGCCGCAGTTATGACGCGGCAAGCTGCGGCTGCGAACCAAACGCGCTGTTAAAATAGAGGTATCTCCCATGTCTATGACTGTCAACCGAACAAAAGAGATTAGGATGAATATATCTCACTTTAACCAAACAATTGATGGGACGAACTCATCTCAGAAAACTAGGACGGAGCCTATCCTAACTTATCTCACGATAAAAACATGGTAATGCATCGAGCGTTAGATCTAGTCGACGAGGACATGCAGTGCTCAGCCTCTATAGAGATTTGGGCCTTGTTTAGTTCGTCAACTTTCGCTAATTTTCTAGTCACATCTTCTCTCATATACATGTTTACCAATGTACTATTCACACCCCTAACTTTCTCTAACTTATCTAACTAAACAAGGCCTTCCAAATTCCAACTGATGATCGTACGAGAAAAGAATGGCGCAGCAGAAAACGGCAGCGTGGCACGCGGTCCGCGCGCGCACCCCCGGGCTGCTGCGATGCGATCTGCAGCTAGCATCGTTAAAAAAACGGGGCACGGTCCTACGCCCTCCTTGCCCGTGGGCCCGGGACAGGATTGCATTGCATCACGTGGGGCAAATGGCACCTCGTGTCAATTATTGCAAATAATAGACTAATGACACGGATTTTTTTTTTCAGCAATCTTTCAGACCCGTTGGGTCCTCTCTTTACCTGCATTTAAGACTCGAGAGTGCGTTCTTGAGTTCTTCTTTTTTTTTAAAAAAAATGGAAGAAGAGCTGATGCGGTGCAATGTGTTGAGATTCCACATAGAAACTATTAGGCTCCTCCCTTAATATCCTGAAGGTTGCACTCATGCTCCACTCATAATATACTCATGATGGTGAGCTATTGGGTTTCTACTGGTTACATCTATAAAAGGAGATCACATGTACACATTGAGATAATGAGAAGTGTGTTACTTCTTACAACCATGTGTCACTTGTGCTTTTGTGTGTGTGCTTGAGGGAAGACAACAGGACGATCTTCGACAATCTCTCATGCCTCACAACCTTCTGAGGGACGGGAACCGGATCGGAGGTATGGAAGGATTATATTTCTAACACAATGCACTGTCAGAAATTGTGCTGGTGCAGAGTCTGCCACGTCGGAACTCTACGGCCAATATGGGCCGTCAGTTGGTACCGGTGCGGCCGTTACCAGTTTGCACGTACTCTCCTATTGTATACCACCTTGTTCTGTTGTTCACATGCTTCTTGGCTCTTTTTTTACGCCTGTTCCAAGTTATTGGTGGCATTTGAAACATGTTGCTTTTTCCTCCACCCCAGCAAAAGTAAACAGGTGTCCGGCCCCCGAGCCGTTTTCACGTGGAAAACATCTCTAGCTAGAAAGGTGCTGTTAAAAATTTGAAAGGCAGGGACCCAACTTCCTAACTGATTTTCCTTTTTTTGAAAGATCCCAAGTAATTCTACTGGGATCGTCACTACGTATATATCTCGGTCAATTCGTATATAATTTCAGCTGCCATTTATTTCTCCTCTGATGTATAGAGTCCTATATAAATTGATAAGAGTAGAAGTGTTATTGGCAGCCATATTGTGTCGTCATGCCTTATTGTTTCCATTTTGTTGAATTTTTTAACCCGAACTTGTTACGTTTTATGTCAGTATTAGGCCAGTCTTAATGGGAGGGTCATAGAGGAGTATCATGGTATTAAATATTATGCCACATCAGCAAATTTGCTTACATGATAGGGTTATTTATGAGAAGAGAGGAGAGAGAGGGTCATGAGATGAGAGGGGAGGGTCATCACCATGACCTTTGGCTGGCACGGGTCTCTAAGTTTGTAGTCTTGGTAACTGTGTGATGACCCTCCCACAGAGACTGGCCTATGGGCATACATGTTTGGGTGATCTGTGTTTAGTTTTTAAGGAAAAAACGAAGTATTTTTTGGTGTTTAGAGCAACTCCAAAAGAATAGCTATTCTATTAGGTAAACATAGGCTTTTACATATTCTGTATAGCATGAAAAGTATCTAAAAGATGTTTGGAAACCAACAGTTTAGTAAATCTTGATAGCCATAATTTAAAGAAGTCCACGTCAGCCTCTGGATTCTTTTTTTCTGAGTCGATGGTTGGCACGCACGGCCCCGCCGCTGAACATTGCATCGACGCTGCACTCATGATCGCGTCCACGCCGCTGCCGCTCGTGATCGCGTGTCCACGCCGGCCGCTGGCCTACGCTTTGACCCCGGCCGTTTCGTATCATGTTCTTTGATGGTGTTAAACGCCGGCTGCTTTCCTCTGCATGTAGGCGATCGTTTTCATCTACACTCGCCGCCGGACGCGGCGAGATCATCTTGTCTGGCCATGAGCTCGAGTTTGGCTGGCCGCAAGGTACGTGACGCAGCGGACCGCAAAAACTGGCCGGGGCGCAGGAGGGCAACGCGCGCACGCGAGAATCAGCGGAGGTGACGCGATAGAGAACGACAGAGGTGCGGCAGAAATGCCTACCGAGACTCACGGGAAGGCAAAGAGGAAAGCTACTCAACGGTTTTAACTATTCTGTTGGATACTAGTTTTTGTGTTTTCTTTTTGTTTTTACCTATTCATAATCATTTAAATAAGTTGTTGGAGATGCTCTTAGTGTTTAAGGGAAAAACGTAGTATTTTTTGGGAGAAACGTGTGTCTCGTTGGGGGGTGAATAATAAGTTAAAAATGCCTTTTGAAACTAAACACAACCGGCTCAGTTTCATTTTTTAAAGCCTCGTAAAAGTTAGTGTTGGCAGAGGTAAAGGTAGGTGCGCTAGTGCGTGGTTCGATCAGCTGCGCCGCCGTATGTTACGGATCCATATACGAGAGGGTCAAACGTACGTAAACTAAAAAGGTAATGGCCAAGCCAGCTAGGTCCACGTACGAGCTGGTGCACGAGATGCGCGTGGCGGGTGGGAGCCGAGATCGAATCCATTCCACCGGGTTGAATCACCAACAACACACAAAAGGGTTGGCCGCGCACGTCGACCAAGTCTCCCGCGTCGCGAGAGGTTGGTACGTAGACACAGCGGCCACCACGACTGCATTTTAATTTACTACCCGGTCATCAGGCGCGCGGTAGATACAAAATAAACTTGTCCATGTGGAAATGGTTGGCATGGACACGTACAGTGTGCCTCCCGGTGCCGTTTGTAGTAAACCCAGCCAAACAGACACACACACAACAACGTGCATGCGTGTGTGCCGTCTGATCGATCTTTGACTGCTGTGTATACAGCTACAGAGTACAGACACGTCTAGACGGAATGGATGCAGTCAGAATTCGTTTTCGTTCGTCATGCAGGCAGCGGCACATCTGCAATTGGTTCGCTCGATCTGACGGGGTCAGCCCTCTTTGCCCTTGCACGGCCACTTGGCTCCAGGCATAGCGGGAAGGCCTTCGCCTATGTAGAAAGGGATTTGGGGAAGCCTCGGTTTGTATTGATCTCAATGAGTTACATATATACACATAATGACAGCCATGCTGATCCAACTGCCCTGAACTATCGGCGTGCGAGATGCGCGGCCGTGCGTCGTGGACGGCGCGGTGCGGAGCGAGCGCGACGTGCGGTGCGGAGCGAGCGCGGCGTGCGGTGCTATGACCAAGTCGTTTTCCAACACCCCCCGCAGTCGCATCCGTCGGAACGCCGACGCAGAGACTGGAACGGAAGTCGGCAAACGTGCTTGTAGGTAGTCCTTTTGTGAACACATCAGCAAACTGTTGGGCGCTCGGAATCTGCAGAACGCGAAGCTCACCGAGTGCAACCTTCTCGCGGACGAAATGGATGTCAAGCTCGATGTGCTTTGTGCGCTTGTGGTGCACCGGATTCTTGGACATGTAGACGCTGGAGACGTTGTCGCAGTACGCGATCGTAGCCTTCTGGACGGGACAGTGGAGTTCAGCGAGGAGTTGGCGAAGCCATGTGCACTCAGCGACGGCATTGGCGACTCCACGATACTCGGCTTCCGCGCTTGATCGGGAGACGGTTGTTTGCCGCTTCGAGGACCATGAGATCAGTGAATCACCGAGGAAAACACAGAAGCTTGACGTGAAACGACGTGTGTCGGGGCATCCTGCCCAGTCGGCGTCGCTGTAGGCAGTGAGCGTCGGCGAGGCCGTCGCGCACAGTTGCAGGCCGTGTGTAGATGTTCTGTTGACGTAGCGGAGGATCCGTTTGAGGAGAGCAGCGTGAGTATCGCGCGGAGCATGCATGTGCAAACACACCTGCTGGACTGAGTACACAATGTCCGGGCGTGTCAGCGTCAAGTACTGCAATGCCCCGGCCATGCTGCGATACCAGCGCGGATCACGAAGAAGCTTTCCGTCGGCGGCGGAGACCTTCGGCTTGGTGTCTGACGTCGTGGGTGATGAGTTGCAGTTTGCCATGCCCGCACGATCGAGGACCTCGGAAGCGTACTTGGCTTGCGAGAGGAAGAAGCCATCGCGTGTGCGCTTGACCTCAACGCCAAGGAAGTAGTTCACAGGTCCCATGTCCTTGATGGCGAACGTAGACTTGAGCCGATCAACGATGTGCTGGAGAAGAGCCGTTGATGATGCCGACAGGATCATGTCATCGACGTAGAGAAGAAGGTACGCCATGGCATGGCCCTGCCGCAGAACGAAGAGTGACGAATCGGCACGGGACTGAACGAAGCCAATGGACGTGACGTGCTCGACGAAGCGCGTGAACCACGCGCGTGGTGCCTGACGAAGACCGTAGAGCGACCTTGACAGGAGACAGACGTCGTCGGGCCTGTCTGGGTCCTCGAAGCCTGTAGGTTGTTGGCAAAGCACGCGTTCTTGAAGGTTGCCGTGGAGGAATGCGTTGGAGACGTCGAGCTGGTGCGCCGGCCATTACTTGGAGGAGATCAGTGTCAAGACCGTGCGTATGGTTGCTGGTTTCACCACAGGCGAGAACGTCTCTCCGAAGTCGACACCCGGTTGTTGGTGGAAGCCACGAACAACCCATCGAGCTTTGTATTTGTCGAGGGAGCCGTCAGAGTTGAGTTTGGTCTTGAAGACCCACTTGCCGGTGATGACACGCGCGCCATGTGGACGTGGCACGAGAGTCCAGGTCCTGTTTGCCTGAAGAGCGGTGAACTCGGCCTGCATGGCCTGCTGCCAATTTGGATCTTTGAGTGCAGCTCGGACAGACGTGGGCGTCGGCGAGATGGTCGTTGATGTCCCCGTGAGAGCGTACTTGGGGTGGGGCTTGCGGATGCCTGCTCGGCTGCGCGTCGTCATCGGGTGACGGGGCGCTTCGGGGACGAGCGATGCCGCAGCTGGTGGGGATGACGAGGACGCAGGAGCCAACGGAGGCGACGTCGTGGTTGCGGGCTGACACGGTGTGACGGAGCGTGGTGTCGAGGGAGCAGCTTGTCGAGGCCTGGGGGCTGGTGGCGCTGGACGTAGACGCACAACGGTGTGGTCGTCGGTGGCTGCCGGAACAGGCGATGTCGAGGCAGTGCGTGGCAGGGCAGTGCGGCGGAACGGGAATTCGTGCTCGACGAAGACGACGTGACGCGAGGTGAAGACGCGCCCAGACTCAATGTCGTAGCACCTGTACCCATGGTGATCGCTTGGGTAGCTGATGAAGACACACGCCAGGGACCTCGGACTGAGTTTGTGTGCCGATGTCGCACTAGTGTTGGGGTAGCAGAGGCAGCCGAAGACTCGGAGGTCACTGTACTGCGGTGGTACACCGAGGAGGAGCTGGTGCGGTGTCGTGGTACCCGTTGCGCGGCATGGGCGGCGATTCAGGAGGAAGGACGCCGTTTGCAGCGCCTCGGCCCAGAACGCCAATGGAGCTGCATTGTGAATGAGCATCGTACGCACACAATCGTTAAGTGTTCGTAGAACACGCTCTGCTTTGCCGTTTTGCGGTGAGGTGTAGGGGCATGAAAGCCGCAGCACGGCACCGTTAGCAGCGAGGAGGTGACGCAACGCAGAGTTATCATATTCCTTGCCGTTGTCAGTTTGCAAAGCAAGGATGGAGAGACCAAACTGCGTGCGTGCATAGGAAAAGAAAGTGCGCACAATGTGAAAGACTTCTGATTTTTGGCGAATTGGGAAGGTCCAAACATAATGTGTATAATCATCAAGAAAAACAACATAATATTTGTAGCCGGAATTGCTATAAATCGGAGAGGTCCAAACATCCGTGTGTACTAATTGAAAAGGAAAATAAGATTGTCTATGAGAAGGTTGAAAGGGGAGCCGCACATGCTTGTCAATCTTGCAAGAGTGACAAGAGTGTGGGACAGACTTATTACATTGGAAATCAAAAGAATTGAGGACCTGGGAAAGAGACGTGGAGCCTGGATGCCCTAACCGCTGGTGCCACAGTTCAACCGAAGGAGTAGACGAAGCAGTGAAGGCTTGAGCGAGTGGAAACTGCAGAGGATAGAGATCACCCGGGCTGTCACATCGGAGCTTCACCGTGCGCGTTGGAAGATCCTTGATGGAAAAACCATGAGGGTCAAACTCAATGGAAACATTGTTATCACGAGTAAGCTTTTTAACAGAGATGAGATTCTTAACAAGAGGTGGGGAAACAAGAACATTGTTAAGGTGTAAAGGAGAAGAAGAGGTGGGTAGCAATGTACTAGCAGTGTGAGTAACAGGGATGCGAGCGCCATTGCCAACAGTTATAAAAGAGGAGACTGGAAGAGGTGTGGGAGAGACGAGGATACCGGGCGACGAGGACATGTGTGTAGATGCGCCCATGTCGAGGTACCACTTGGACGCACTGGGCGGCTGGACGGCGACGCCGGCGGACTGGAGAGCGCTGTATAGCGCGCTGTTGTCCCAGGCGGCGTTGTTGGAGGAGTCGACCGGCGCGGGAAGAGGCAGGTGATGCTGGGCCGTCAGGGCCTGCTGGGCCTGGAAGGGAGGCCGTGGGGCGAGGACGCCTGATCCGGGAGCCCGGAAGGGCATTGGCCAGGCCTGCACGAGGCCCGTCCAAGGGTTGTAGCTGGTAGACCACGGAGGGCGCTGCTGAGAAGCGCCACCGCCGCCGCCAGAGGAAGAGCCGCCACCGCCGCCGGAGGAGCCCCCACCGTTGGACTTCTTGGGCTTGCCCTTGTACTTCGCCTTGGAACGGGAGTTGTTGGTGTCGCCGGAGGAGGATCCGCTGCCGTGGCCGGAGTTGGATCCGCCGCCGTGACCGGCATACAGAGCCTGCCTGGCCTCAGATTTGGCACCCTGCTGGAACTGAAGTTCTTCGAGCAGCAGGAAGGAGCGAGCGCTCATGAAGGTGTGCGGCGGGGACTTGGTGGAGATGATGGGCTTGAGGTAGCGGTACTTCGGGTTGAGGCCGCGGACAAGGTTGAGGACCTGACTGGGCTCAGACACCGGCTGGCCGACATCGTGGAGATTGTCAGCGAGTTGCTTCAGGCGGGTGGTGTACTGAGCCATGGTCATGTCGCCTTGTTGGAGGGAGCGGAACTCAGCTTCGAGGAAGACGGCGCGGTGCATCTGGTTGTCGCGGAAGACGCCTTCAATGTCGCCCCAGACGGTGAACGCCGAGGCACGAGGCTTGTAGATGACGTTGAAGACGTTGGGGGCGATGGTGTTGTGGAGCCAATTGACCACGCAGTGGTCGAGCATGCGCCACTCAGCATCGCGATCCGCCAATGGAGGCGGCTCGGAGACATGCGCCTCCAGGCCGAACTTGCCGAGGGCGGATTCGAAGGAGCACCGCCACTGGCCATAGTTGGAATCATCCATGTCCAGAATGACTGGAACATGAGAACGAATGTTGACAGACTGGAGCAGAGAAGCATCGGCAGGGGCGACGGGTTCGTCGACGGAGCTGGAGGAGGAAGAAGAGTGGGACGGGGAACGAGCCATGGCGGCGCAACAGAACGAGAGCAGAGGATGCGGAAGCTTAGGATCTTATGGTGACTGATACCTTGTAGAAAGGGATTTGGGGAAGCCTCGGTTTGTATTGATCTCAATGAGTTACACATATACACATAATGACAGCCATGCTGATCCAACTGCCCTGAACTATCGGCGTGCGCGATGCGCGGCCGTGCGTCGTGGACGGCGCGGTGCGGAGCGAGCGCGACGTGCGGTGCGGAGCGAGCACGGCGTGCGGTGCTATGACCAAGTCGTTTTCCAACAGCCTCCAAGTTACCCACCCTGCTGCCCACGTTTCCCCACCGTTACGCGTACGAGGCTACATTGCCTTCTCTCTGTTTTTGTTTTGTTGGCCAAGAAAACCACCGGTTCTCTTAGCCTGCCGCCCTGCTGGGTCCCAACTGATGGAATCACGTCAAAGCCATATCTCTCAAAATTAGCTTGTTCGATCCGCTCACCCCCTTCTTGGTTCTTGCACAACAAAGTTACAAACGTACTCAATCTGATGACGCTTCCCTTTATTTAACTCTCCATCACCTAGGAGGCTAGGATACGTAAGTGGGAGCCGGATTGGGTGACTTGCGAACGGCGAGTCACCGCGTAACTGGCGGCTATGAATCGAGCGTCGAATTCGAATCAAACGGTTTCTCCCCCAGTAACCCAGGCTTGATCCAATCGTGTGCATCCACGTCCACGGACAGAGTGGGCCCCAGCGGGCCCACGTCGTCTTTTCCGTCGGCGTCGCCCGAGGCCGGCGTCGCCGCCGCTGCCGACAGCGCCGAGCTGGTAGCGCCGCCTTTGCCGCCGCTGTGGGATGCCTTCGGCGACGCCGAGCTGTTACTGCTATTGCCGCCGCTGTGGGCCACACTCAGCTGCTAGCCTGCTAGCGCTGCCATTGCCGTTGACGCCGAGCTGCCATTGCCAGAGAACGTCAAGCGCCTCGTCAAGAAGGCAAGGGACGGACCAATGCTATTCGGTGCCTAATTGATCAAGCACGATGCACGAATGGAAAGGCGACGAGCTGGTAGAAGCCGCACCACAACGAGAAGAAGCAATATTACCATCGAACTGGTAGACGCCGAACTGATTTCTATGGCTTGGCCCCATCTCCGCACAAAGTACTTTCGATTTCATATGGTTCTTCGCTATCAATTCATGTTGGTGTACCAAGCACGTTGGGGCACCTAGCGTGCTGGAGTTGCCGCGTGAATCGATGTTGCTGGACCTGCCGCGGCGCGCCGGCGCCTCGTGTGCCTACACGCGCTGCCCCGGCCATGGCTTGTTCTTCGGCGACCTCCGCGTTCCGTGCAAGTTCGAGTGCGGCGGCAGGTCTTCGTCCCCTACTTTCTCAGCGCCATTGACGGGGCACGTACGAGCACGAACCCGTGCATCCGTGCCAATGCTCAGAGACGGAGCCCGGCTGCTATCTCCCCTGCTCGTTGTGGAGCGACACTAGCAGCTCGGCGTTGCCGGCGATGGCGGCGCTAGCAGCTCAGCTTTGCCCGCAGCGGCAGCGACGGCTCCGGCCCCGGCCCCGACGCGCGTGATGTACTGATGGCTGCTCCGCGGGAAGACGACGTGGGCCCGCTGGGGCCCACTCTGTCCGTGGACGTGGATGCACGCGATTGGATACGAGCCTGGGTTACTGGGGGAGAAGGTGGACTAACTCGTGCGAGCCGTTTGATTCGATTTCGACACTCGATTCATAGCCGCCAGTTACACGGTGACTTGCCGTTCGCAAGTCACCCAATCCGCCTCCAACGTACACCATAAGTTTCGTTCTTCTTAAAAATTATAAGAAACAGAGGGAGAGAGAGAGCGCAGTGTTCCCATCCGTCATACTCAAAATTAAACCTAGCAGTAGTTCGTGCACTTAGCACGATTAAATTTTAGTGCCAATATGCATGTACCATCTTCTTACGAGTATTTATTTATAGACATGAACTTTTAAAAATCATGTTACAGTGCCTTTATTTTTTCCTTATAAAAAATTTACGTTTAGGCCAGTCTGAGTCGGGAGTTCATTGCAGAGTTATCTATAGTGCTACGTCAACTTTTCACGGGAATGAAACCGGCAATTTTTTGAAGTAAAAAAACAGCCAATCTCATTAAATTGTTTTATGGCATAGTTTCATAGACATGTAGCACTTAATTCCTACTTGATGTTTGGTCAAATGTGTTAGATGATTAAACAAATAGCTCTAAATGAGAGTTTCATAGAGTTTCATTGATGAGGTAACTATGTACGAGGGCAGTCCCAATGCAGACTCTACTATAGAGTCTAAATCTATTAATTATGCTGCCATGTAAGCAAAAAGCTGATGTGGCAGGGTATTTATTGAAGAGGGATGGGAAAAAATGAAGAAACCAAGTCTAACTAAGAAACCAAGTCTTCACACAAACCAAGATTATATTTGAGAGAGACAAGTGGGTCATGGGATATTATGATACAAAATTGCATTGTAGAAGATAGTTTCTTGGTACAATATCCTAGAGTATAGAAACCATGGCAGTTTCTAGCATTGGGACGGCTCTGAGTGGCCATGAGACCCTATTTTCTCTCTCCTCATTAAAACTAGGCCAGATGATGTGTCCAACATTTAATATCATGAAACCCCTATGACGCCTCCACTGGACTGAGGTGATCCATCAGCTAAGAGCATCTCCAACAGTTTAGGCAAAAGATGATAGCTAAAATTTTGATTTAGCTATTGTGTAAAATGAAATAGCTAGTAAAAAGGTGTTGTAATCCAACAGCTTATCTAAACTCGATCTCGATATGGGAGAAAAAAAATCACGAACCCTCCATCATGGCTTGTGCCCTCCCCTGGCCTCCAACTCATCCAGGCCCTCGGTGAGCACCGAATTGCAGTCGCAGCGCCGGCGCCCCATCTCAAACAGCCGGTCCTCCTGCCCCGCGCCCCCACCGTCCCGAATCCACCCCTCTGTCCGACAAGCTCTGCCCTGGACGGGCGCTCCGCTCGGGGGCAGGCAGCGAGCTCCGCCCTCTCGCACGCGGTACGCGGCCCATAACGGCGACCGGGGAGATCCGCCCCGGCTGCCGGGCCTGCGGCGGCGCCTATCACGCTCCGCCTGGGCACGGGTAGCGAGCTCCGCCCCTTCGCGTCCGGCCCATGGCGATAACCGGTGACCTTCGCCGTGGCTGCGGGGCCTGTGGTAGCTACCTGAGGTCCACAGCATGGCGACGACATCTGCTTGTAGCGAGTCTCACCAATTCACCATGCGCATCGACCCTCGGGGGTTGCTGCTCGCCGGCTGCTGCGCACCACAGCAGCACAGCGTCGTAGGGCTTGGCCCTCATCAATGGACTTAAGCGACCACAAGAGGCGGCCGTGACCGGCGAGTGCAGCGCGAGGCGACCAACCGCCTTGGAGGCTTGGCGCGGCATTGTGGAGGCTTGGCACGACAGTGTGGGTGCTAGGCGACCAACCTGCTTACGAGTGCGGCACTGCTTGTCTGCTGCACGAGCTCGTCATCGGCCTCAGCGCCGAGGGGGAGACGCGCGCGAGGGAAGGGGAGGACGCGTGCGGAAAGGGCCGATAGCGAACGGAGGAGAATAGGCATAGATGCCTACCATGAAACACGGGATGCCGAAGGAGAAGCCAACGGGACGAGTACAGCGAATCTGTTGGATGGTTGTTTTTATGGCTCATTAGTTATTAGATATCCTGTTTGAGATGCCCTAAGTAAAATTTCCAACGACCGTAGCTTTTCCTTATTGACCCTCCTTTTCGCTAATAACATCATATCTCGTAGAGAGGTTAAAGCGAACCTAACGAATTATTTGTGGGGTTGAACCCACCTTCACCGTCGAGCCCCGGAAATATGTTTGTCGAGTCGAGCTAGCAGCCCATGACCCAAGTGTTTGGGACACATACACATGGCCATAATGGCGCTATGGCCACCTGACTTGCCAGCACGCGCGCCCCACATCCCACGAACCCTGAATTCGTAACCTCAGTCTCAGGGCAGGCGTCAAGTGGCACAGGTCGAGGAAGGCAGCGGGACTGCCCAAGGCCCAAGGCTCGAACACCAACCAGTTCGTGCAACAAAATCGTGAGGTCCAAAGTTGATAGTATGTCATCAAGGTGAGAAAGCTACGTCTACGTCGTAATTCCCGCCATTGTGCCACGCCGTCTTATTCCCGTTCCCACGCTTCACCTACACCCAGCGCCACGCAACACACGCCTCCATCCCTCACCGACACGCGGGTCCCGTCCCGTCCCAACGCGACGCCACCGCGCGGCCACGCGTCTCCCATCCCCTCCCCCCTCCCGCAAACCAACCAACCCCCACCACCACTCACTCCTCCTGGTCCACGCTGACGCCACACCGCCCCCACCGCGCAGTCGCAGCGAAGCTCCCCCTCTCCCTCTCCCTCTCCCTCTCCGGCGCGGTGGTAGGTGGTTTGACCGCGCCGCGCCAACCCCGCCCAGACCCGAGCTATAAAAGCCCCATCTCCTCCTCCCCCTGGCCGGCAGCAGCAACAGCTGTTGTAATTGCCGGCCCCGTAACACAACCGAACCCCCATTGCCGCTGCTGTTGCTGGGCTCAGCATTCACTCCTACTCTACTCCATCCGTCCGCGCGCCACCAACAACCAACCAACCAACCAACCCCCGGCCGCCTCCCTCGACCGATCGATCAGGCCGGCGAGCGAGCGATGGACTCGGCGTCGTCGGCGGCGACGGAGCTGGTGGCGGCGCTGCTGCGGGGGCGCGTCCCGCCGGAGCTCCTTGGAGGGGAGGGCGCCGAGGGCCGCCGCGCGCTCGTCGCCACGCTCGCCGCCGCCGTGCTCGGCGCCGCGCTCTTCGTGCTGTGGCGCCGGGCCGCCGCCGGGAAGAAGCGCAAGCGGGAGGTGGTCGTCGCGGACGCCGCCAAGGTCAAGGCACGGGACGCCAAGCCCGCGGAGGACGCCGCCGACGACGGGAGGAAGAAGGTCACCGTCTTCTTCGGCACGCAGACCGGCACCGCCGAGGGATTCGCCAAGGTTCGTTCGGTTCTCGGCGACACCCAATTTTAATCCTCTCCGTTGTCTCTGTTTTGTTTTGTTTTTTTTTTTCGTATTTTTCTCTCTGGGCGAATTGTAGTAGCTGAATTGCTTCGATTGTCTAAGACTTCAAGCTAAAAATTTTTGAGCAAGTAATACTTCGTCATGGGCGATGGCGATGGACTTTTAAAATCTTCTCCATCATTGTCGTGCCGGCCTTCTCCTCCGGATCGCTTTCGTGAAGGCAGGAAGTTTCACCGCGCAAGACCCCGACAAATGTTACCGCCACGTTTTGAATAGTTTATTTGGAACAAGATACAAATTTCATCGGACTCAATTTTCCGGTGTGTCCTTGTCCAACTATCCCACACCTACAATCTGCTTGAAAAAGTCAGACCGCTAGCTCCTTCATCACCCGTCAGAAACTTTTCAACTGCATGCTGCTGCCAGCGAGCAATAGGCATGTGCGGTAGCAGAATGTTGACCACAGATAAGCAGCCCAAGAATCTGGCTGCAAATAACATGGATGTCAACGTCAACTCTCGAGGGGGGGGGGGGGGGTTGGTGGGCTGGCTAAACAAACCTTGTCCCTGTCACCTTTTTTTCTGGGCCACAACCAAATCACGTCGTCGTGGTTGGTTTCGTGTGTCAAAGGAACGAACAGAGGGGAAAAGTGGAGTTCTTTGGTAGATTTGGTGGGAAAGGGCAATTGTCTCTTCTAGTCTTCAACCATTTTTTTTTTTTTGTAATCTTCAGTGCGTGCAAGTCTTTCCTTGGGGATAATCGTCTTCTTATGATTTGATCTGCTATGTATATGACAGTCGCTTGCTGAGGAGGCAAAGGCAAGATACGACAAGGCAATCTTTAAAGTTGTGGACTTGGTAAGCATTATTGGAACTTTTGTCTGGTGTAGCAATTTAAGAGAAGGATCACTTCAAATGATCTTAGACACAAAGTATGGGTATTTCTAGGATGATTACGCGGCAGAGGATGAGGAGTATGAGGAGAAGTTGAAGAAGGAGAAGCTAGCATTGTTCTTCGTGGCAACGTAAGAACTTTATTCTTGCCATTGTGATATACTGTATTCTGATGCTTTGAATGTTGCACTTCAATCTGCCACCAATTCAAGAAGTGTCCAGATCTGATGAATGTTCTCATTTACTCGTATTGCTGCATTCAAGGGAATCATTGCTGATGTTGGTTTGGTAAAATTTCAGGTACGGAGATGGTGAGCCAACTGACAATGCTGCTAGGTTCTACAAATGGTTCTCTGAGGGAAATGAGAGGGGAGTCTGGTTGAGTGACCTTGAGTATGCTGTATTTGGCCTGGGAAATCGACAATATGAGCATTTCAACAAGGTACTCACAGACACAACTTATCAGATCATTTTACTAAATGTTTTTCAACATTTGTAAAATGTTGTTATGCTGCCATTCATTTTTGTTATATTCTGGTTCTGCTACAGGTAGCCAAGGTTGTTGACGACCTCCTAACTGAACAAGGTATGCATATGAGTCATGGCTATCATACACATCTTTTTCATTACTGAACCTTTTCAGCTAATATTAGGTGTTTCATGTTCGACTAGGTGGAAAACGGCTTGTCCCTGTTGGTCTCGGGGACGATGATCAATGCATCGAGGATGACTTCAATGCATGGTATGTATTCTTAGTTTCTCTCAAGCTGGAAACTTGTCATTTGACTGCTTCAGTGTTATTTACGGTGCTCTTCCTGAACTTCCTTCTGTCCTCAGGAAAGAAGCTCTCTGGCCAGAGTTGGATCGTTTACTTCGTGATGAAAATGATGTCTCCACAGGCACTACTTACACGGCTGCTATTCCTGAATACCGGGTTGAATTCGTAAAGCCTGAGGAAGCAGCTCATTTGGAGAGAACCTTCAGCCTTGCAAACGGTTATGCAGTCCATGATGCCCAGCATCCTTGCCGGTATGAATCTCTCTATTTTTCCTACGTTTGAAGTAAGGGAAGCAAGCCCTTACATTTTCTGTAATATTGGAGTTCACATTAATAATTTGCACACTCTTTGCATCTGTAGGGCTAATGTGGCTGTGCGGCGGGAGCTCCACACTCCTGCTTCTGACCGTTCATGCACTCACTTGGAATTTGACATTGCTGGATCTGGTCTTATGTAAGTCATCATCTAATGTTCTGAGCATCGTTTAATCCGAAATATACTGCTAGTGGAATTGCTAAATTTCCACTCCCTCACACCCTTTCATTGGTGTTCCTAACATAATTTTCCATGCTGCTTATCAGGTATGAAACTGGTGACCATGTTGGTGTATATACCGAAAACTGCGCTGAAGTCGTAGAGGAAGCAGAGAAGCTGTTAGGCTACTCACCAGAGACATTTTTCACCATCCATGCAGACAAAGAAGATGGTACTCCGCTAGGTGGTGGTTCTCTTGCTCCTCCTTTCCCCTCCCCGATCACTGTGAGGAATGCACTTGCCCGATATGCCGATCTTCTGAATTCACCAAAGAAGGTGAGCGCATTATTAGTGCAAAACTCCAAAAATCCTACAAAATGTATGGCAATTGATGAGATAGTTCAATCAAATCTCCTTAATCAAATGACACGTATGATTTGCAGAGTTCATTGGTTGCATTGGCTACCTATGCTTCAGATCCTGCTGAGGCTGACCGTTTGAGGTTCTTGGCCTCTCCTTCTGGGAAGGTGAATTTCTCTCAGTGAACCGTGCAAGTTTTCATCTTTATGTGCAAAATTTAGGCATAAGATTTAACAAGCATATTCATGAATCAGGATGAGTATGCTCAATGGGTTGTGGCAAGTCAGAGGAGCTTGTTGGAAGTCATGGCAGAGTTCCCTTCGGCAAAGCCTCCACTTGGAGTCTTCTTTGCGGCTGTGGCCCCACGCCTTCAACCGAGATACTACTCTATTTCATCTTCACCTAGGTAAATAATCTGACTTACATTTTACTTCCCATTGTGAATAGTTCTTTGTTGCTGACTTATATATTTGTTTTGTCTATCAGTTTGGCACCAACTAGGATTCATGTCACATGTGCGCTTGTGAATGAAACAACACCCGCTGGAAGGGTACATAAGGGGGTCTGCTCAACTTGGATCAAGGTAACTTATGCTGGTATTTTTTGGTGTGTTAAGGGTCTTGAAGTCTCTCTGTTCTTTCCATAGAAATAAAACTCTTTCTGTTCTCACCTATCATGATTGCACCAAAGATGACAACCCTCGTTAAACAAGTACATTGAGCTGTGATTGTCGCAATGTATCCACATATTTATCTGAAATCGCTTTTTCATTCAAATTGGATTCTCAGAACGCTGTTCCATCAGAAGAGAGCAAGGAATGCAGCTGGGCTCCGATATTTGTGAGGCAATCAAACTTCAAACTGCCATCTGATCCTTCAGTGCCCATTATCATGATTGGCCCTGGGACCGGTCTAGCACCCTTCCGCGGCTTCTTGCAGGTTTATTGCTGCCCCATGCCTCGTGGTACTTATGTATTTCTACTGGTCATCAGTCAGACTGCTAATGTGCAAATTTCATCCATGATACCAGGAGAGGCTAGCTCAAAAAGAATCTGGAGCCGAGCTTGGTCGATCCGTGTTCTTCTTTGGATGCAGGAATAGCAAGATGGTACACACCAAACAGATGTTCCACTTAACACCAAAGATCTGCACTGCCGTAGGCTATAGATGACATAATTTTGTTTTTTCAGGACTTCATCTATGAGGATGAGCTGAACAATTTCCTTGAGCAAGGAGCACTGTCTGAGCTGGTTCTTGCCTTCTCGCGTCAGGGCCCTACCAAGGAATATGTGCAACACAAAATGGCGCAGAAAGTAATTCAGCTGATCCTTACTTCTAAACTTTTGTTACCCCTTCAGACCCAGGTCATACTAATAATTCCCCTTTGTTCATTTCCAGGCATCCGAAATCTGGGACATGATCTCCCAAGGCGCTTACATCTATGTCTGTGGTGATGCCAAAGGCATGGCCAGAGATGTACATAAGGTTCTCCACACCATCGTTCAGGAGCAGGTATTGATGCTAGGCCTCATTTTAATGGGGGATTAATACCTGTAAAATATGGTTCATATTAGATGCATTCCTCATCTTTCATGAAAATTCTGATATTTTTTTTTTGTTAAAACAGGGTTCGCTTGACAGTTCTAAAGCAGAGAGCTTTGTGAAGAATCTCCAAATGGAGAGCAGGTATCTAAGGGATGTATGGTAAAGGGCGGACATTGAAAAATCCCTATATTCATGGGACACAACATTCATTCATGTCACACAAGTGTACAACTATTTCCAGAAGAGTACTGACAACAGACTAAGATCAGATGTTTCTAGTGCCCCTGCATTTTTTTTAATTTCGCTCTTATTTTATTTTTCTTTTTGAGATTTTCTCAGGAGGTTTCTGCGCCCGTGTATTATAAATTCTTTATGTATAAGATGAGGACAATTTTGACAATAAGCCTGTTTCGGTTTATAATAGATTATGTTTAAAGATATGGTTGTGAATTGTCGGTTTAAGCCTAAAATTGGATCAGTCAGAGCATAGGGCAAGTCGGATTCCAGCAAAACAAAGTGTAGTATTTTTACTAGTGTATAAATCCGGACATTTGAAGTTGAAACTTGAAAATGTCTGCAGGGAGGTGCAAACTACTTGGTTTGTATACTCCCTCCGTATAGGAATAAGAAGTCGTTTAGGACATTGACATAGTCTCGAAAATATAGTTTTGACTAATACTCTTTGCTATAAAATATTTATAAATAGTTTTATGAAATTATATTTCAATATGAATATACTCACATCATTTTTACATTTCTAAAAGCTACACATAAAAAGGGTAATTGTAGTCAAAGTTTAAAAAGTCTGACTTTAAGACAATTTTAAAACGACTACTGGGGGGAGCATGTTACTTTGCATATATTATCCATTTTCTTATCAAAAGTCCATAATTTGCTCCTCGATATTGCAAGCTGTTCCACAAGGGCGAGAATGTGAGAAGCAGTGGCGGTGCTACTTATTTGTTTGTGCTTTTGAGTCAGTTTTGGCTGCGTGTGTATGACCTTGTGCTGCTCATCTTCGTCTTTTAGTTTGCTTATAAACATGCACACGCCTCAACCCATGAATGTTTTGTTTTTAGATAAAGAACCCCATGAATGTTTGTACGCAATTTCTATCCCAATGAGGATCTTCGAGAGACGAAGAATAGAATATATCTCTGTTAATTTCTAAAATAAATTTAGAAACGTGGACGAGTTTAATATGGATTGATAGATTCTTCTATAAGGAATATGACCGATTGAGTTAGCCTCGATCGGCTCGCCAAGGTGTGCCTCAACCTCATAAATGTATGTACGAAACTCAGAGAAGTCAAGGATTTTCTGACCTATCCAACGAAAAGATTGATGACGTCGTGTGCCTCACTATGAAAAAATAGAGTTGCAGTTTTCTAACATAACTTTAGAAAAGTCGCGAATTTAAAAATGGGTTAATAGACTGAACATAACCGACTTACCCTCAGCTCGCCATGTTGGTTCCTGGTGTACGCATAATTGAACTGAATGGGATTATTCCAGTTTCGAATTTTGGAAAGGATTTGAGTTTTAATTGGAGGCTAAATTGGGTTCAAAGTGTAAGTTTTAATAGGTTGAAATCTAAAAGTCGACTGGAAGTGATTTTTAGTTTAACAGTTGAAAGTGGGGTAGCTTGTGACTGCGAGTAGCAAGTCTAAAAAACACTCGTTTCAATCTGTCAATATTCAATAGTTATATAAAATTCCAAAATGGATTACTCTGTGCCTTGGATTTTTGGAAGAAAAAAGTCCTTTTAACCTTTCTAGATAATAGACTGAGTCTGAGTTTTCTCTCTAGACCTAAAAACCAGGTAAAAAACCTCCCTCAACTTTTGAAACCATACGTTTACCTCCCTGGCCTGGTTATAATCGGTTTTGAAGATGGTTTTGCCTTTTTAATTTTCATTTATTTTGACTTAAATTTAAAAATCTTAGTAAATCAAAGAAAAATCATAAAATAAAAAATCTAATTTTTTGAACTCCTCATTATTTTAACAACACAATAAACATATAATATGATATGTTTTTAGTAAAAAAGCTTTGCTGTAATTTAGATCTATTATCTCTACTCCTAAAAAGTGGTCGTGTCCCCTGCGATGGTCCTGCCTCTCCACCACGAGTGCCTCCCACCGATTTGTTCCCTCACCGATCAGGTTTTTTTCCCCCATTTTTCCCTATTTTTTTTACGGGCGGTTTTATTCCTTCCACTTCCAGTCCAACCGAGATCTTTCCCTCACACGAATTTACATTTTCCCCACGTCTTTGGAAGGCACCGTTGACTGCATCTGCCGTGATCGTTCCGTCGCCCCCTGCGGCGATTGACCCTCCCTTCCCCGCGTCTGCCTACATCCGCCCAACCTCCACGATCCTAATGACGCACGAAGCCTTCCTGCCGTCCACGATCCACGGCGCCGTCCACGATCCACAACCACAAGGCCACAACGACAACCTCCACGATCCTCGCCACGCGCGAAACCTTGCCCGCCGCCGCTGCTGCGCCGTCGCTCCGGTCACGAACGTCTACTGCTGCCGCCACAGCGCCAACCACGACGTCGCCCCATCCGGCTGGCCACAAAGGCGACTCCGCCTGGGACGACGTCGCCGGCCGTCATCGACGCCGCGCCGTCCACCACGTGGTCCCATCAGGAGGGCCGGCCACGAAGGCGACCAGCCCGTCGCCAGCCTCCAGGGTCCTCGTATCGGGCGTCGCCACACTAGCCTCCAGGAACCCACGTCGGGCATCTCCGCCAGCATCCATCCTCCATCCGCCTTACGCGACGCCGGAGACCAGGACAACATCGCCGATAGCCTCCAGGATGATGGCATCGGGTGCCGCAGCCGCACTGCCGGTGCCAGAACACGACATGCCATCCGCCCTGCCCCGACCTAGGAGAACGTCGTCCGACGTCCGCCTCCCATCGTACGGTTTCCCCCGGTGTCTCGAGCGATCATTTTGTCATGGTCCAATACCATGCTCTCCATTCAAAATCTTAGAGAGGTAAAAGACCATGTATGTTCTAACCTTCAGATCGAACAGATTCTGAAGGTCTTTTTGCTATAGAGTACATGACTCTCATTTGAAAAGACCCATGAGTTCTTGCATAACTCACTCCTGGCTGGTAACGCCTGTATGGCTGTATGCCTCGCATTTACTCCAATCTTATAACAAAACTTTGACCCGCAGTAGAAGAATCAAAGCAAGGTGGAGATCAGTTTAGTTACCTGCTCACAAACTATTTCAGTTAGGCATGAGGGATGAACCCTGCAACATTGTATTTGAATCCTGATAAAGTTGTCTTTTTAATTTATGTTGATAACTAATCTTAATATCCAGTAAGGTAGTTGTAGCTTTTGTTCGCAAATCAAGTGTGACCAGTTTAAGGTTATGTTTTGCGTGAAGCTCTCATGTTGAGTGGAGAAGCTTCTATAGTATGATATGTATATGCACATGTTCTGCCTGTAAAATCAGATTCGAAAAGCTTTAAAAATAATGACAACTATATATCTGTGGCCTTCACTGTTAGTACTTGATTTGAATTGTAGCTTGAGCTTTCATAGGGTGCAACAAAAGTCAAGTACTTCTGCTACTGCTAGCAGTGCTTTACCAACAGTAGCTCTTTAACATGATTACAGTACTCTCTCCAGTCCCTTCTTAAGTGTTGTTTTAGATATATTCGTGCCACGAGAAACTATACTCCCTCTCAACCTTTTTTGACTTATACTATAATTTTAATATATTTTTATATACAATCGCTCAGTTTTTTTCTCGAGAAGCGAGAAGATGGTTATTTAGGGACGGAGGGAGTATACTTCTTCTATAAGCAGTCTTAAACGTGCTCAGCCTGCATGTTTATATGTGAATTTAAACAAGAGCTTGGATATCACTTCTATTTTTAATCATTGCCTAATGCCTTATTAATATTGTGGTATTTAGAATAGTACATACTATAAGTTTGCAGCAGCAACAACATCTTGTTGATCTCTGTGTTACGCTGCTATAAATTTTTGCCACCCGTAGCAACGCACGGGCACGATACTAGTTTTTTGTAACTAATTGAAATAATTCATAACAATTGGTTCTATAATTGAATTGTTTTGAAAATTTTATGGTGGCATAATTATTGTATGATTTAAACGCATTAAAAAGATCATACTCATTGGATTATGTATAGCTTAGTTATAAATTTATTTAGAACAATTTTTCCATGAATAAATATATAACTAAGTTATAGATGCCAATGAGTATGAAATTTTTAATACAATTGAAGCATACGATAATTATCCGACCATAAAAATTCCAGCACATTTAGACCATCGAAAAGGAAATTATGAATTATTTCATTTAATTACAGAAATGAATAGATCTAAATTTGTATAAAAACTTTGTACTAAAGCATATAATATTATATATTTATTATATTTTTATAATTATGAGGAGTTAACAAATATTATATTTTCCATTTTATGATTTTTGTTTGATTTACTATGATTTTTTGAAATTTTAATCGAAATAAATAAAAAAAGACAAAGACACAACCACCTTCAAACTGCTTATAATCAAGCCAGAGAGGTAAAATGCATGGTTTCAAAAGTTAAGTTGAGGGAAGTTTGTTTAACCGGTTTATTTTGTTTGGGGAGAAAACTCAGACTGGCTGGCATTAGCCCATTGCTAATGGGCCGTGTTTCTTCAGCTTAAACGGGCTGGGCTCAATTATGAATTGGCAGGCACAGCATCTTCATCCACATCCAACGCGACCACGCCAAGCCTCTCACGGCTGGAGTCACGCAACCGCCGTCTCCTCGCCGGAAAGCTCCGCCACCGCCGCCGCCTCTCTCCTCGTCGGCTCGACCGTCGCCTGCTACACGCAGACAAAAATCAAGAAGAAGGAAAGGGTCAGCAGAATCGCAAGCCCTTCACCCGCCGCCCCGCCCTGCAATCGCTCCGCCCGTCCGCCGCCACTTTTCCCCACTTGTTCCCGGCGTCCTTTTCCTCCTCCGGTCCCATGCCGTCCATGCCAAGCAACCGAGATCGCTCCGCGCGTTCTTGATCCCGTCGTCCCTTCCTCAAATTCTTCTCCCGCAGCATATCGGTTCTCCGTCACCGAAAGATGGTCGGCGGCGGCAACGAGTTCCGTTTCTTCTTGTCCTGCGACATCAGCCTCCCGCTCGCCTTCCGCGTCCTCCACGCAGGTATATGACTACGGCCTCTCTCCCTTCTCGCAATTTGCTTGCCAATTCGACATACTCCACCCCATCCCGAAATTTTCCACTCCCAAATCCTCCCCAACTGTGATCCCAATCCAATTGATCCTGTAATTTACACTGCTGATTCATCCCATCACCCATCCATATTTATTTCTTATTCGGCGTTTACTTCAATCCAAAGATGCTTCTGCCTCTGGATTCCCTCCCACAAGAGAAACATAGGCTGCTTTTACTTCTTACTGTACTACTGACAAAAATAGAAATATTTCTATGTTTAGCAGCATCTGTCATTATTAAAAAAAGAGTAATTATGTTAAATTACCTTTTGTCTTTCATGTATATTTCACAATTCATTTACATTCCTTGTTTCCAGAACATATCCTGTCGACCCACCAAAAAGTCCCTGAGCTCTTTGTTGAGTGTAAGCTATACATCGATGGGATATTATTTGGTTTGCCCGTAAAGACAAGGTACACTGTTTTGTGGATTATTATTATTATCTCTGTTACAAAATTTAAGATGTTTGGTTTTGTCCCAAGTCAAACTTCTCTGATTTTGACCATGTTTATAGAAAAAATAAACAATGCACGAATATCTACAGAAAAAAATTAGTTTTGTTAAATCCACAAGGAAATATTTCTTGAGAGTGCATTTAATTTGTAATGTAATCTCTAATATATTTTTTCTATAAACTTGGTCAATGTTGGATAAGTTTGATTTAGGACAAAACTGTAATATCTTACATTTTAGAACAAATGGAACATCGACCGATCTACTGCACTTAGATACTTCAAATGTTCTTTCTATGGAATAATCATTGGTGGCCAGTTCTATTTATTTGGATTTGATTTGATGCAAAATTTTCTTATGCTAGGCTGGAACATTCAGGGCCGAAGTATCTTTGGAATGAGCTCATAACACTAAGTACCAAATACCGGGACCTGACTTCCCTCTCACAGCTTGCATTTACGGTATATTTCTTAGATTTGTGCACCATTCCTGTCAGTTGTAAATGAAAGGAATTATATCTTTGTGTGTATCAGAGGTTGATATTGCTCTTCACTCATTCAGAGGCGGTCCTGTGCATAAGAAGACTGAACAAATCAAACGTATTTGTTTAATCTAATAAACTTGTGCTGATATGTAGGTCGTACTCAACATGCTGTGCAGTTATTGTTTTGATTGGTAGAAAACTGTTGGCTTCCTATTTAAGTAGAGGCAATGCATGATTTCAATTTGCACATTGAATATACCAAACAGGAATATGTGTTGTAAGATCCCTTGTTATACCTTACCAGTAGTGAATTCACACTATATTTTGGGAAGTGACCTTGCTCTGCCTGTGCCTAATAAGTGGTGTGCATGTTTTAATAAATCCAGCTATTAGGTTAACGGGCTCCATCATGGTTATGTACTTCTCAACTGAATGGTTTCCATCATTTTAGCTTGCTATGATTTTTATATCTGATGTAGGTGTGGGATGTCTCATCTGGTGAGGACCCTGAGATTGTTGGTGGAGCCACCATATTTCTTTTCAACAGCAAAAGGCAGCTTAAAACAGGAAGGCAGAAGCTGCGGCTATGGCCCAAAAAGGAAGCAGATGGAGGAGTCCCCACCACAACCCCTGGCAAGGTAACATGCAAATGCTTGTTTGAACTCTGGATTCATCCGTTGTAGTTCTCTTCTCAACTAATATCTGCACTTATTGTTTGCTTACCTAAACGTGGACTTACCTTCTTTTTTTTTCCTATGTAACATTTAGGTTCCTAAAAACGAGAGGGGTGAGATAGAGCGTTTGGAGAGGCTTGTTAACAAGTATGAGAGAGGCCAGATACAACATGTAGATTGGCTTGATCGTCTTGCATTCAGTGCTATGGACAAAGCTAAGGAGAAAGAGTGTGAGAGGAAGGCCAATTTGTACCCTAGCCTGGTTGTTGACCTGTGCAGTTTCGAACATAGAGTTGTCTTCCAGGTTAACATTGCTTACCTTGTTATACATATGTATTCTGGTACGGGGCTATTTCTTTTCCCTTTAACCCCCTATGTAACTAAATGACTCTTTTATTTGTTAAAATTTATTTGGTTATGTTTTTGTGCACAAGGTGATCTCACAGGCTACCTTTATTCACCTTTTGAATTTGTGGAAACATATAACATTTATCTGAACATGACTTCTGCTTGCAGTATAGAAAATGTAATTGTTCATCTTTGCTGGATAAATGTTAACTCTTTTTTGTTCATGCAGGAATCTGGAACAAATTTTTATGCTCCGGCCCCAGTATCGTTATCAAATGAGCTGGTTACTGTATGGGACCCTGAGCTTGGACGAACCAATCCATCTGAGCACAAGCAGTTAAAGCTTGCTAGAAGCTTGACTCGTGGGATTGTTGATAGAGATCTAAAACCGAGCTCGAATGAGAGAAAGTAAGTGCAAGTTGTATTGTTTTTTAATTCCTCCTGCCTCCTGTCAACTTGTGATCTTTTGTGAGGAATCTTCTCTAACTTTTAGTTTCATGCTGTCACCAACATGCGAGAGAGCCACATTCATATGCCAGCTGAATGTATTAGCCAATTAGGATATGCTGGAAGCAGAACTTTGCTCATTGATTGTCCTTACTATGTAGGTTACTACAAACAATTATCAAATTTCCTCCTACGCGCACTTTAGAGGTGGATGAGAAGCAATTGGTGTGGAAATTTCGTTTCTCTTTGATGTCTGAGAAGAAAGCTCTAACAAAATTTGTGCGCTCAGTGGATTGGAGTGATAACCAAGTAAGTAAAGAAACCCATATGTGTTTCTTTTGTTTTGTACGGTCATAGGACTAAGTTATATGCACATAAAGTGTACAGAAAATTTGCATTTAGCTTATGTAATGTCACATTTTTATCATGCCGAATTATTTTATTACATACTGGAAGGAATGTGATGAACACTGTATGGTCTAAATCCTAAATGTAATGCTGTGCAGGAAGCTAAGCAAGCTGTTGAATTGATTGGAAAATGGGAAATGATTGATGTGGCTGATGCACTAGAGCTTCTCTCACCGGATTTTGAAAGTGACGAAGTATGGGGTCTGCCATGTTTATTTATGCATCTTTCCTGTTTTATTATGTTTACTTCTTTGTAGATTTTGTAAATGTCTCTTCTTCATCCTTTGTTCAGTTACATGAATTAGTCTGAATCCCGATGCAATTCTTGTTCTGGAATTTTTCTTAGCAGTTTGCTGTTAACAAGTAGAAAGAAATACATTCATTTGTCAAATTTCTTTGTTCAGTTTTCGCAGTAGGTTTCACCTGGGTTAGAAGTGGCATTGCGTGTGTAGTTGTTTGCTGGTTGCTTATCTGGTGGCACTATTTACTATATTTTCTTTGCTTGGTAATACTCTCGATGGCACTGCTGTAAAGAGTTGTCAGTGTTCTACTGTATTGTATATTCTTATCCAAGACCTATGTCATTTGCATACGATTATCTAATGTACCCTTTTTTTTCTTGACTTGTGTGCCTCCCTGTTTTTCTTTTTCAAAAGGATCATGCTCCCGTAGGCCGTAATAGCAAGTTTTTATTCCTGAGTGAAATGTTTAGTTACATATAATTATCCTATTAATTATTTCATTTTCTAGGCAACAATTCAATAATTAGACTCTGTTTCTGGCTATATGCTCTATCATCTCACTATCTATTCTTTAAGTTAACAGTAGTTTTTGTGCAAAGGTCCGCGGTTATGCTGTCAGTGTACTTGAAAGGGCTGATGATGAAGAATTACAGTGCTATTTACTCCAGTTGGTGCAAGCTCTTCGGTTTGAACGATCTGACAAGTCCCGTCTGGCACTCTTTCTTGTAAACCGTGGTATGTTTAAGCACCTGTGTAAATATCTGATCACAAATCCATGTGTCACATTTGGTTACTCTGAAATATTTTAGTACCATGTGCTACTAAAAATGCTTAATTTATTATTTCTGATGGAATAAAACCCTTATTATTTCTGATGCAATAAAACCCTTATTATTCTTATGCAATAAAACACTTATTATTTCTGATACAATAAAACACTTATTATTTCTGATACAATAAAACACTTGTTTAGTTATGAGGCAATAAAACACTTATTATTCTTATTATTTCTGATGCAAGATTAAGTCTTCCATGTAGACTTTTAGCTTCCATGAAATGCTAAAATTTACCGAGCAGTCTTTTTGTCAGCTTATGTTGATGTCCTAACGAAACTGTTTCTATAAGAGCTAACAGCAGTGTTGTGATATTTTTTTTTTCTTTTCCATTCCAGCTTTGTCAAACATTGAAATTGCTAGCTTCCTTCGGTGGTATATACTAGTTGAGCTTCATAGTCCTGCATATGCAAGACGATATTACGGTACATATGACATGCTTGAAAATAGTATGATGAAAGTACGATTTTCTTCCTTTTGCACAATCCTCTTGATTATACCATTCCCAGTTTGTAATTTGGCATTATTTATATATAGATTGTTGTTTTTGGTCTTAACAGTTGGTTGGTAGGGAGGATGGGGATGAAGATGGGTTTCGACTATGGCAGAGTTTAACCCGGCAGACAGACCTCACTGCTCAATTATGTTCTATAATGAAGGACGTAAGAAATGTACGCGGTAGTGCACAAAAGAAAATTGAAAAATTAAGGCAGTTATTATCAGGAGTTTTCAGTGAGCTTACAAACTTTGATGAGGTAAATCCGTATTGTTTGTTAATGCAAAAGAAAAAAAAAGATTTGAGACTAACTTTGGTTTATTGCTATAACTGACTTGTTCGTTTGAACTTATCCCAGCCAATTCGTTCACCGTTAGCGCCAACTCTTCTCCTTACAGGAGTTGTGCCTCAGGAATCATCTATATTTAAAAGTGCCTTGAACCCTTTGCGCCTGACATTTAAGACAGCAAACGGGGGAACATCCAAGATTATTTACAAAAAGGGCGATGACCTCCGGCAAGATCAGTTGGTATGTACGCGATGTTGATTTACATTTACTACTTTTGTTCCAATCTGTACACTAGCACCCTCGTTGTGTAATGGTTTTGGTGCTTGACATCTCTAAACGGGTCGTATTCAAGGGTACCCGATACCCCTTGGCCATTGACATAGGACTTGATTGGGAGGGGAGAATAATGGCTAATTGTTTCTGTATGATTGTAGGTCATTCAAACAGTTTCTTTGATGGACCGGTTACTCAAATTAGAAAACCTGGACTTGCACCTTACCCCATATCGAGTTCTTGCAACAGGACAAGACGAAGGAATGCTTGAATTTATACCTTCCAGTTCTCTCGCACAGGTAACTTGGTAATGGAATAGCTACTATTGACTTGCCAAATGCCAATATATTCTTTCCATTGCAATTAAGCTTCTTACAAATTCTAGATTCGGTTCATTAGTAGGCTTTATTTCTACAAACTTATGAAGACAGGTGTGTTGATTGAAGTATTTTGTGTTCCCAGATTCTATCAGAACATCGCAGTATTACAAGTTACCTACAGAAGTTCCATCCTGATGAGGATGGTCCTTTTGGTATAACAGCTCAATGTTTGGAGACTTTCATAAAAAGCTGTGCTGGTTACTCTGTCATTACATATATATTGGGGGTTGGAGACAGGTTTGTCTTTTTAACGCTTTTTGGTTTTAAGTACCTCTCTGATAGTAACCTTCTGATTTAAAGGCCTTGTTTTCAGCTCTCTAACAAACATAGCTGTTTACAATATTACAATCAGCAAGCATGAATAGTCAGATGAGGACTGTAAACCTATTTATCTGTTCAATTTTTTTGTAGTGATTGCCCAGGCATTAAATATATGTTATAGTTGATTTCTGTTTTGTTTACTAGGATTGTGTAGCTAAACATGGGTATTCCTGGTTATTTTTCTAAATAATAACTCTAGTGTGCTAGTGCTTATCACATTAATGGAAGTTATTCATGATCAGGACTTATTTTGTAGCAATGTTTGTTAAGAGTCTGGCTGACATTGTTGTGCAGCTCTTTTCATTCTCTTCCTTTTGATAGACAAAGTTACCCATGTTGGCCATTGACAATGGTGCAACACATAATTTACTAGCAATAACATTTTTTGTTTGTGTTCTCTAGGCATCTGGATAATCTTCTTCTAACAGATGATGGACGCCTTTTCCATGTTGACTTTGCTTTTATCCTTGGCCGAGATCCAAAGCCATTTCCACCACCGATGAAACTATGTAAAGAAATGGTTGAGGCCATGGGTGGTGCAGAAAGGTAATTAGTTGACGGTGTCGTCATGTTTTCGCATTCACTCATTTGATAGATGGTTATGTACCGTCAAAACTCATGTTTGTGTTTCAGTCAGTACTATACGAGATTCAAGTCCTATTGTTGTGAAGCATACAACATCCTAAGAAAGTCGAGCAGCCTCATTTTGAATCTGTTCAAGCTGATGGAACGGTCAGGCATTCCAGATATCTCCGCCGATGAAAGTGGAGGTCTCAAGGTAAATTGGTTGTTTACGAGTGGAACTTGTGAACTCTAAAAAGGGCAGTCAGAATGACATGTTTTCTGTTTCTGTGGTGTATCATCAATCAGCTCCAGGAGAAATTTAGGCTGGACCTGGATGATGAGGAGGCTATACATTTCTTCCAGGATCTTATCAATGAAAGTGTCAGTGCTCTGTTCCCTCAAATGGTTGAGACCATCCATAGATGGGCCCAGTATTGGCGATAAGCTGAAGCCGAAGTCAAGCACAATTCTGTACATGAGTTTGGTAATGTTTCCCTGTTGTCATGATACTATTTGTATGGGAGTGTCATACACTCTTTGCGAAGGGAACTAATATGTACAGTATTATTTTTGGTTCGTTTTGATCATTCCAGCCGACTGTTTTGAGCTAAGAAAAATGCATAGTGTAGACTAAATGAGCCCTGCTAATTGGTGAGAACTGACAGGTCCTGTTATTTGGGTTCAAGCTGGGGCACACACTGTTAGTCAATGGAGGTGTCCGTTCCAGTATTCCATCTGGCGCCGGTGATGGGTAGAGTACTGTCGCACCATCCATGGGCATAACTCAAATGTACAATGTATATATCAATATCATGAGCAAATGTGTGAATATTGGATTATGTTATTTAGTTTGTAACACGAAGATTAACTCACCAGCAGTCACAAATGTGGATGGCATGTCAATACAACTCGGTGATTGTTACCATTGAAATTTGAAAAAAGTAGCAACTGAGCTGGGATATTGATAACTATTGATAGTCTAGTTTGACCGAAAATACTTTGATCACTACTCCCTTTGTCTAAAAAAGAATGTAAATCTCACATCTTGAGGAGTCAATCAATCTTAACTTTAATCAACTATATACAAGAAAATAATAATATTCATGATATAAAATATATATTAGTTTTTTGAAATATATTATCATATGATATAAATTTGGAGTCCAAAAGTTAATAATATTTTTGATAAACTTAGTCAAATCTAAGAAAGTTTGTCTCCGCAAAAACTTAAAATTGTATTTTTTTTTTTGGACGGAGGAAGTTCATGCAAGCGGCCAAGTCTATACAGTGTCGTAAGATATTACTCCTTGGAAAAAGTCTATTTAACCCCCAACTATAGAGGATGGAACACATCACCCTCGAACTATAAAAGTGGCTTTTTTACCACCTGAACTTTTCAAAACCGGACAAATCACCCATGGAGCGGTTTTGGATGGCGGTTTTCTACAGTAACGGTGGTTTTCTCATGTGCAGTCCAACAAAATTGTATTTCCTATTTTATGATTTTTTGTGATTTATTATGATTTTTCAAAGTTTAGTATGAAAATATTAACATTTTATAAATTACTAACATTTATGTCTATAAATAGATTTAGTATGAAAATATTTCCTGGGTTAATCTAATTATATTTATTTTGTGCCATAATTGCTTGTGTTATTTCGTATAAATTTAATCAGACTTAAATTGTTTGACTCTTTTGGCTGCTAAGTTGCATTCTTGCGTGGACGCATAGAGTAATTGAATAAGATTTTTGGTGCCATAGAACACATAAAGATAACAGGCAGGAAGGGTAGTTCTTTGGGATTATTGTGTTTTTACCCTTATTTTGAAGTGCAATTGTGATTTTGCCCTTACTTTTTGAACTTTGTGAATTTGCCCCTATTATTCACAAGTAGTTGTGAATTTGCCCCGTGAATTTGCCCCTATTTTGACCGTTGACTACAGAGCAAAATCACAATGGTTTGTAAGAAATAAGGGCAAATTCACAAAGTTCAAAACAATGAGGGCAAAATCACAATTGCATATCAAAGTTGGGGTAAAAAGTCGAGCAAATTTGTGAACACCTCCATCCTAAATTATACTGTCCGTTTTGGCATATTTAGGTACATAGTTTACAAAATGTATACACTTAGAAAAACTAAAAAACCTACAATTTGGAAAGGAAAGAATAGTTTATAATGAGAAAATGAGCTTGCCCACAAATGCCGCACACAAAGATCAATGAAAGAGTCAAATGAAGTAGTTTGCTGCAACGGAATAAAAGGCAACAAGAATGTTCAAATTGTTAATACTATGGTAAGGCCTAACACAAATCGAATCTTCAGCAACATCTTATGAATATCAATGCTGTCAGTATTTGAATCTCACGATCTTATTCATGAGTTATATAATCTTCGCAGGAGTTTATCTACTCTTTAAAAGGGGGTAAGCCCCATTCGCTGGGATTGAAGTCCAACAATGAACTGAGAACTTGGTCAGCTCCGTTGTGATATGAGACATCAAGCCTCGGATCTGGGACCATCACCGCAGACCTGTATACGAAGCAGATTTATAGTCAGTACAAAAGATTGGGAGAAGTATATTGTGTACTTAGAACAGCCACTCACATTCCAGCATTTTTTGCTGCTGCTACCCCAGAGGGCGCATCTTCAAAAACCAAGCATTTACTGGGTTCAACATTGCCCTGAAAGCAATGTAATACAATTGCATCAGGGCCACAATAAACTAAAGAAACATTGCAATTACAGGTCTTCCCATATTGTCAAACCCCAATACCTCAAACCTCCTCATAGCAGCGAGAAAAATATCAGGAGATGGCTTGCCAGCCTTCACCTCCGGATCATCTCCCATGACAACATGATGCATCAGGGAGAACATCTCCTGATGGTTCTGCGTCTTCAGGGCAAAATGACGTTTATGGGATCTGTAGGACACCATATGATATAATTCAGAAAAGTAAAATAAGAATTGCAGAAAGGGTAGTTTTACAAAAATAAGATCAAATGGATAGGAACATGTAAAGGCATACCCTGTTGCAACAGCCATTGGTATTCCATTGCCATGAAGATGATGGATCAAACGAAGTACCCCTGCAGGAAACAGGTTTCATTAATTGATACATGAGCAAACGAGGTACACATATCTAATTCACCATGCTACACTCAGGACACTAACTATTACTATTTAAAGAATGACTTAGTGCCATCACATTACGCAGAAAGCTAAAAACACTTGATCAGTAACGTTTAAGAACTGAATTTTCTTCTTCAGTAATGCCATTAGTCAGTAAGAATGTGCATTCCCAAAACAACAGTACTAATTGGTAGCTGTGACATGAAGGTATCACAGAGGAACAAATGCAAAGTGGAAACTGTCCTGGGACTTGAACTTGACAGACAATGTGGCAATTGCAGGCAGCATCCCCTGAAATCAAATTTCCTTTGGTTTCACTCTAGTTTATGAAGGTCGTAGGGAACTGATTTCAGTAAAACATAGAATTACACAACATAAATGATACATGGCTACACATTCCACAAGACCTCGGATATTGTCTATGAGCACCACAGATATTGTCTATGAGTGCACGGTGGCCAATTCTGTTTGGCACCACCTAACTACATAGTAAATCACACTACATATATTGGAATTAAGATGTTACTGATACTGCTTGATAATTAGTCTAGACAATAATCTTCAGCTTCACACCTTAGTTTCATGAGTCATGATGATGGTACATTAAACAAGGGATCCAAATCTGCATCTTGCTAAAAAGAACAACTTTGAGTCAGAACTAAGAATCAACCAAATGCCACAAGCCACCTAGGAAATTGCTACTGAATAGATAACATTTGCCAGCTCAGGTTCGTTCCTTTTATCTTTTCCCCAGAAATTCACCGGGCAAAAGAAATCGTCAACATAGAATATTCTTATATTAGTTTTACATCGATTATGCTGAAATGTAGACATCATGTTATCATTTGCTCACCTGGCAGCTTAGTGCACGATGGGAAGAGCGCCTGTAGCATGCTCTCGCGCTCCTCGAGGAACTGCTCGGGTGTGAGCAGACTGTTGAGGCCGCACTCATCGACGAAGATGCGCGCCGACTCGGTGGCCTTCTTGCCCATCATCTTCGCCTTGAGGGACCAATCGAAGACCTTGCCGTACCTCGCAAGGATCTTCTCCTGCACCTCCGTGTAGAATCCCTCCGTGTCTGCAGCACCAACGGACGAGCTCAGAGCCAGCACAGCCACGACAGAATCGAGACCCAAGAAACTCTCTTTGAATCCAATAAACAAGATGAAGGGAGAGGAAAAGATACCCAGGAGGAGTCCGTCCATGTCGAAGATGACATGCGAGATGGTGGCCCTGGGCTGCGCCGCCGCAGCCGCCTCGTCGGCGCCGGTGGATGCCATCGGCGCGCCCCGGTGAGCGAGCGAGAGAGATCTGCCCAGGTCTCGGTGGCTGCCTGGCTAGAATCTTTGGGTGATTTGCCGATCTCCGCACTCCAGCCGACCAACCGACGGCGCTGCTTCAGGCCTCCGGGGAGGCGGGGAGGGTGTGGACTGGAGGTCTGGACTCTGGAGGACCTAATTGTGGGCCGGTTCGAGGAACATTGGGCTCTGATTTTTCGACCCACAAAAGAATTGTTCAGGCCGCGGTGGGATTGGAGGATGATCGGTGATCCTGAGTCAATGTCCTGACATGTCAACCGGTTGATTTTGCTTTCAGTTTTTAATGGCAAAATAGACAAATTCGTCCCTGAATTCGAGACCAAGAGTCAATTTCGTCCATGTACTTTCTATTTGGCCAATTTAGTCTCCGAACTCTTATTTATTTTGTGGTTCAATTACATCCTCCATCCCATTTCCACCTTAACACCGTTAGTTAACCACTAACAGACTTGCTTAAATTATTCATTTTCCCTCACACCTCCCTTCACGTTAACATTGAATCTTTATTCCTTGCATTCAACCATGAATGCAATAGTTTTTTTTCACATTTTTTTTTGTCCAGGTCATGAATGTAACAGTGTTTCACATTTTTTTTTTGCAGACCGTGAATGTAATAGACTACCCACAATAAAAAAATGAATGTATTAGACTCAATGTGTCATGGCTCAACCAATTTGATCATATCATTTCAGCTCAACCATTACAAACATAAGTGGGCATCCACATGATTGAAAGTCATATACAAACATAAAGCAAATGGGGGCAGTCGAATTGTGGAGAAGGAAAGAAATGCAGTGAAACAGGGAATAGAGAATGCCAGTGGGGGCAAATGAGTAATTTCAACATGTCTGTTAGGGGTTAACTAACGGTGTTAAGATGAAAATGGGATGCAGGATGTAACTGAACCACAAAACAAGAGTTCGGGGACTAAATTGACCAAATGAAAAGTACAGGGACGAACTTGACTCTTGACCTAGAGCTCAGGGATAAATTTACCTATTTTGCCGTTTTCAATCTTTTGTTACGTGGAAGACGGCAATGGATTTCATCATCAACAGTCCAAGTCAAAAACGATTGTTTTGAGTTTTCAATCTTATGTTAGGTTGAAAACGGCCCCGAATGGACTCCATCATCACCAATCCGAGTAAATAACAAAAAACAGACAACAAGATCAACATAGAGGAAACACCGTGAAAACATAGGTCCTCCACAAAGAGTAAAGAACGGAGCCCTCCTATTTATAAAGAATATCAGGGTTACAATGTTACAAAGAGAATATTCCTGCATATCCTAAGGGGTGGGGTCCATCCCTTTTATCATTACAACCATTGCTCCGGCCTCCCCAAGTTTTCGCTCCAGCCCCCTTCGCCACATACGAAGGGTCCTGTCGCTATACCCTTTGTCACGCCAAAGTGTTCCTCCCTTTAAAATTTGTAATGGTCGTCCCTTGCAGGGAATGCTGGGATGCATTCTGCATAAGTAAGCATCAATACAAAAAATGTTGTCTCACCCTCGTCCACCCAAGGTCGCTCCCCCAACACTCTTCTCCAGCCGATGAAAACACCACATGGTTTTTATTTGAGAAGGTGGACATAAAATTCTTCCGCCTCTATTATCTCAGACATTAACAGAGACATGCATTTTTATTTAAAGAGATGTTTGCATATGTCTGCCTTCGAAAATTAATTTAAAGATAGAAATATTTTCGTACAACCGCATCCAAAAGTATGTTATTTTCGAAGGCGAATGTTTTAACGTATCCGTCTCCGTAATCGATTTTCAAAAACGGACAACCTGTAAAGCCCGCCTTCGAAAAACGCCTACCCAGCAGGCCCAGCCCAACCCGATAACCACACCTCATATAAACCACAAACCCTAACATTCTCCCTCTCACCCGCATCGCCTCCCCTCCCCCTCCCTCTTCAAGCCACGCCACCTCTCTCCCCTTCCTCCCTTCCTCTCTCCAGCCGTGCTGCCTCCCCTTTCTCACTCACTCTCATCCTAAGCAGCGCCGCGACCAAGCAGCAGTGCGAAGCAGGCGATGGCGCGCAATGCAGGAGAGCCGAGGCCAGAGTAGGCGCTTCCTCCTCCTAGTTGTGGTGGCGGCGGCGGCAGTGTGAATCTATATTGCGGAGAGGAGATGCGGCGGAGCGGATCTACGTGGCCGAATGACGTGCCGACACCCTAGATGGTTTCAGTGGGCTAGTGGATGGGCTGGGCGGTCTCATTCTGGGGTTTTGATTTTTTAATTAACAGAGGCCGACACAAAACTGCCTCGGAAAATGCTTGATTTACATAAGGCTTGGTTCGGAGGCGTTACGTAAAAACGTCTCAAAAATCGTTTTTGACCATCTCCGAAAATGGTATTTGTAGCAGTGTATAGTGCTAGGCAACAGGCAAGTGACAATAACCTGCAAACATCCGGTTGATGTTTGGTCCTGGAGTCGTCAATGTTCCATCTCTCCTGATTATGAGAATTGGGAAGTCAATTCTCATCGCAATACAAACATTAGTTTTTGAAATACCTGAGAACATAATTAACACGTTCTCATATGTACGAGTTTCATTGTCGTGAATGTTATGATATGCCAAGCTAATCTCATGCCAAACATATAGCATGCACCTATGGATGATGGTAGGGTAAGCAATTTGGGGACCAAGAAAAAGTTTGTATGTGAAGTCCCACTCCATGCTCCATAGGGCAGCTGGGAATCAAGGTTCTTTTCAAGCCTGCGGGGCATGCAATCATGCATATGCATTGTGAATATGTTAGGGATCAGGTTGCCGTAGCCACACATACACAGCAGCTGTAGGTTCCCTTTGTGGAAAGGATACAATCATACATAACATTGCGCCCCCTCTGTTTCAACAAAGCTTCACTGTGCTAACTGTCCTTCTGAAATCAGCACCCTTTGTTGTCCACAAGGACAGCAAGTGTCAATGAGAAAGTTCAGATATGGAAATTCGTTTGAGCTCGTTTTGTGTGAAAGGACTGTGAACAAGTGCAGTGAAAAAAAATTAGATCATGGAAAATAATTTGAGCTGGTTTATCAGTTTATCATTTGAGACAGTTCTGGCGTGAAGCTAGGAGTGGAGGCTCTCTTTTTGGGTAGGTACAAGTGAAGGGCTTTGTGTGTCAATTGAGTAGACAATGTTGAAGGCTGTGTTGTGCCTCTCTTTTTAAACGAAATAATTGGGCTAGTTATACAAGAAACTTTCGGGAACAATGCACACTTTAAGGAGGTGATGAATTGAACACAACACAAGTTATCTCCTTAAACAAGCATTCCACTATCATATGAAGAGATCATAGACATATGGTGCAATCATGAATCAGTGCGGCACTCGTATTTTCCGTGCATGTACGGATGTGAATTGTGCATTTGACTAATATTCACTTTTCTCTCATGATTCGAGTCGCCACTCATGATGATCAGTCTCACGCATGCATGCATGCAAAAGTTGAGAAATACAGTAAAACGGAGATGGAAAGGGTACGGTGGTTCCTGGGAGGCGATTTAAAAATGAGAGATTACTCTATTTTTTAAATATTCATTGCCTTACCACTAAAAAATATTTCTTTTCTTGTGTACTCGTTTCAAATGTTTGCACTTTAATTTAAGAATATACTTATGTGACAAAGATTGCTACTCATGATTGAATTAGCTCGTATGCGCCCATGGGCGTCTCACTGACATATGGATCGACGCTATACTCTAATCTCACGGCGAGTACCTGACGAAAGGTCGACTTTATCTTTCTTCCTTTGCTTTTGGTAACTTACTTTCCTATATTATTGGCACCTGATCTACCAGTAGATCTGGTACCATCTCTTCAGTTGCAATTTTTTAATGTATTGTTTCTATCGATTTCTAAAAGATAATCTGGCAATCTTAAACATGAAGATGCACTCTCTCCTTAGTACCTCCTTCTGGAGTCATATCGTTTTGAAAAGTTTAAACTGACTTTACATGTGAATTATAGGAATAGGGTTGCGTGCGTATGTTTATATGGACAAGCATACTTGCATATATGTGAGCGTATGTCTGTACTATGTGATTAAAAAAAAGTACGAAGAAGGTTGACCTTCCAGGGCCAGCACACATCACTGAAAGTTGACCGCAATATCCTATCTTCGATCAGCCCTTTTTTCCAGCCCTTTTCTCTGGTATATTTTCCCGGTATGGTTACTCTCTCGATCGATTTGTCAAAGCATCTAGAAATAGTAGAACTAAAATGATGGTTCGTTTAGTGTACACGCGTGTTTGTTGAGCCCAGTAGCTGGATATGTGACTGTTTCTCAAGAAAGTTTGAGTATGTTTTGTCCATGTCATAAAAACTACCTAATACTAGACGTCACCTTTTTCATTTCTAGAAAGCCTTGGCAATCTTTTGTTCTTGGAAAAAGGTTGAATAGTTCTAGAAAGCCTGGCAATCTCTTCCAATCAATTAATGAAATTAAGTCTAAATCAGCCAAAAACTAGTCAAGATATTTGGATTATTGAATAAATATCTGGGGATTATTTGCTGTGTTACTTACGTAAAGGATCAGTACAATCTTAACAAACTAATGAAAGCTCCTATAATCATCAAACGTAACTGTAATTTTTCTTGCAAGAAAGAGGAAGTTACTACTCAATAGGGATTAGCTAATCTTTTACAAACTCGCTATAGCTGAGTTACATATTCCTGTTATTTACCGATCCTAATATCAGTTTTCCAGATCATAAGACGCATGATGAACTTTCTCCTGAGCTCAATCTGCTCACAACCAGCACTACCTAGCATTCCTCTACGTCCTTCAACTCACTGGAATAACTTCTAATGTTGGATAGACGAGCAGTGCGTCAAGCTCGTCCTCCCTCCTCCTTCGCCATCGATCCAAACCACCATATCCCATTTTATCCACGCCAAGACTTTTGTCAACCACGTCCGCAGCCACATCCTAACCTCCCTCCTTGTCTCTAGTGGCTCTAGGCTGTAGATGGACTGACAACTGTTGTCGCCATGCTAATACAACTGAACTTTGTCCGCTTATTGTCATGAGACTTCTGATCCATTTATATTAAGCACTAGCAAGCAGGCCTAGCTACAGCGCATCGAGTCATTAAGCACTGCGCTATAATTTCCCTAAAAAAGGGGGGAAAATCGTTAAGAGCATAAAAAACATGGATAAAGGCAAAATATCAAGTGGAATAATCAATCCGAAAAACAATTGGTCATGGTTTCACTGAATTTTCCCAAATACCAATATTTCTAGAAATTGTACCTTCATGTCTCATTGAATTTCAAGTTTTCTGGACTAGGCTGGATAATCGAGTGGACCTCCTTTTAAATCTGCATAGTCAAATTATGCAATCCTTCCGATGCTTCCATATCAACGTCATCAAGGGCCGACCACCGGTGGTGTACCTTACGGCCTTACCTACGCAGAAAGCAAAGCGTCTCATGGTTTTTATGCAACGACAAGCTCAGCCAAACGACCACAAAAGGCACGACCAACCATCACGGCATCTCTCGCTCCCTCTCTTTCTAATTAAAGCATCTCACTCCCTCCTATCTCTTCATCAGCATAGCACGCCCTTCACACGACGCAAAAGCCCACACATCCACTCCACAAGCTCTCTCTCTCACACACGCACACTCCCATCTCTCCCTCTGTCCAGAGAGAGAGATGGGGCCCACCCTCTCGCCGTCGTCCGTCGCCGTTCTCTCCACCGCCGGCTACGACGACGACTACTACCACTACGAAGACGACGACTTCGAGTTCACGCCTCTCCTACTCAAGCCCCGGCGCCGGTGGAGCAGAGCACGCACCGAGCGTCCAAGAACAACCGACCAAGTCGCCGCCGGCAACGATCGCCCAGCTTCGGCCACCACCACAGCGCGCGCGTCGACGTCGGGGCGTCGCGGCAGTGGCGACGACGCCGGCGAGCCGGAAGGTGCGGTGGCACGACATGGCGTTTGGGTCCGTGCGTGTTCCGGCGGCCATGGACATGGGCGAGATCAGGAGGCGCCTCAACTCGCGGCCGCAGGCGCTGGCCGGGAACGAGCCGTCCTCCTCCGCCGCCGCCGCGGGGTGGGCGCCGTGGAGGCTGATCCGGTCGCTGAGCTGCAAGGGCGTCGAGGCCGTGGCGGCCGCCGCGGCGCCGGTGAGGCTGGTGTAGGTACGTACAAAGTGGACACGGCAGGCAGGCGTTGTGGGTGATCGTGTCTGGTGCAGTCCGTGAAGGTGAAGGTGCAAAGGGCAGCGCCGGCCGGTGAGGCGGTGAGTGCGCATGGTGGCGGTCACGGGAGTGTGCCGCCATGGTTGGTGGACGTTGAGAGGCACAAGAGCGAAGCGGTGGCCATTAATGTCCAGTTTCGAGTTCTTTTCTTCTTCTTCTGCCTTGAATAAAACTTTTTTCTTTTATTTTCTCTCTGTGTTTGATGTTTAATGCATAGCAGTTGGCTAAGTATGTATAGCAGTTGGATTACTTGTACATGTACTAGGAGTAGTGGTCTGCAATGTGGAGGGTCTTGGAGGTCATGGTCAAAGGTACCTGATATCAAGATGTTTACGAATGAATAAAATATTCTATTATATATCTGCGCCATGTTAAATATCCAGTGACTAACTATAATCCATCAATAAACACTGCCTAACATACTTTATGTTTGACTAAAATTCAGACAAAATTCTTAAAATTTTGACTGAAAATTGTTTACACAATATTTAGTTTGGAAACGTAAAAACCTATACTTAAATAGTATTATGGCCATATTATAATAAAGGAAAAATTCGTTTTGACCCTCCAACTGCTACAGAAGTATGATTTTCAACCAACGGCTACAAAATTAAACACTAAACATAATGTAATTATCCAAACTCGAAAAATTTAGCCCTTTGTGTGGTTTTAAAGGTGGGTTTTGATTTTATAAAATAAAAAATGTTATTCAGAGTTGAAAATTCATGACCAATTTATTTTAAATAAAAAATTATGAAAGTGACTCCAAGAGTTTTTAAATGTAACCACCTATTTGCATGCTAATTAAAATCTGAATATCACAAATAGTCAACAGTGATGGGAGGAAGTATATATGATATTTCTTAAAAAAACTACTTGACCAAATTTTTTGTAACTTTGACCATCAACAATTAATAATGTATAACCACATATGTAAATGTCTTGAAGAATAAAATTTAATACATTAGCTTTATAAATACATCATAATACAAAATTAGTTATCGAAGTACAATGAAATTCAAAGACTGTCAATATTTGATAATGGAGGGTACAAATACAATCATACGCGGGCGCACAACAACCACACTCTAGATCATTTACACAAACTGATAAAATTCTACAGTCCTTCACACTAGAAAAAAATGTGACCAAATTTTTTAAACAAATATGATAACCTTTAAATTTTAAACCAATAATTGCTCTTGGCCTTCAAGAGATATACAAACCATCTCAAACTCAACGTAACATGGCTTTAGACGTTGCTGATGCAAGCAAACATTGTTATTGTACAAGATTTGTATTTGCGCATGCATGCCTGCAGGCGTGCCGCGCGTGTGTCTCGAGGAAAAGAAGCAGCCTCCTACTTTTGCTTTAGCTATGTAGCATGGTAAGATAAATTGAGGCCTCTCTTAATTTCTAGACAGAACGAACCCCAGGCTCTATCTATGTAGCATGGTCAGATAAATTGAGGTTCTGAATCATAGCTGACCGTTGATCCATATGATTGGTAGCGTATTTCGGGCTAATAAAGTGCTTATCACCCCATTCCAATGGGAGCACCGAGCACATTATTTCATACTAATAAATTTTTTCCACGACATAGTGAGAGTCTAATTCGACAAATAAGAGCTGTGAACAGTATGATTTGCGTCTTATTATACGAACACGTGTAGCGGTCTACGACAATGCATTAATATTGTTGATGGCAGAAAATGGCAAGAATGCCGATCTGGCTCAACAGCCGGTCTAACCGCCTGTAACAAGCGGTCTAACCGGCTGTACCCTGTAGCCGGTCTGGCAATACACCAGGCGGTCTGACCGCCTGTACAACCGGTCTAGACCGCCTGTATAAAAGTGCTCAAAATATGATTTTGACTCCACCATTGCGTAAGGCTTATCGAGAAGATCAAAATGCATACGTGGATCGCCTGATTTGGAGTCCGGATGAGGAAGTTAAGCGCCCGGCCGGTTAGACCGCCTGTAGCAGTTCTAATCCGAATTAGAGTTGTATTTTGATGGGATTTCATTATGGAATAGACTCCCCACGGGGCAAGATCTCCCCACCCTATATTATGAAGGGTCGTGGCCGATTGAGGACCCCTACCCAATCGTACAAACATATCTACCTTTATTTTTTATCTCAAACCCTAGCTTTTCCAACCCCCTCTTCGTCCTTCTTCGTCTCCATGGCGTTTTAGGACGTTCTAAGTGGCCTTGCCGACCTTAGAACAACCCTAGGTTCGCCGCCTCCGACGGGGTCCCTCCCGAGGCGGTGTTTGTAGGCTTTCGCGGCGCCTCTGCCTACAGGCGGTCTGACCCCCTGTGACGGGCGGTCCGACCCCTGTACGGGCGGTCTGACTCCCTGTCCAGAAGTTTCAACGAGGAGATTCCGGCTACCGCGCGATCAGAATATCGGCTACTTTGAGCTTAGTTGACCGGGAGTAAAATCTAATGGTTCCAACAAACCGCATGCACTTTGGATCGCTTCAAGCTAACGTTGGATGTTTTGTAAAAATAGGGAAAAAGATAAGAAAAATAAGGCAAAGGAAAAGGTTAATGGGTGGAAAGAGGAAAGTCGGTAAAGAAGGAGAATATCATTCCTTGGCCAAAGCCAAAGCTGCAGTAAAAGTGAAACCAAGGTGTTCCATATATACCTCACCGAAGCTGCAGCATCGTTTTCACAGCCTTTGGGCTTTGGGTAAATGGTACTACGTCCTACTCGATTCTGTCTTCCGTAGCAAGCAAAGGGAACCAAGCTCTCATTTCTTTTCCGATTCTTTTTCTCCTCTCCTGTTAAGGAATCAGCGGATTCCAACGTCAAGATTATCGTAAGGATGATATGCATGCATTTAAGATTTTTCAGATTCTTTTTAGGACGGGGGTGTATACAAAACATTGTACAACTAACAACCTACACTAGTAGTTTGCATCTACTAGACTAGAATTTAGTTTCTTATGGTGACAAATTCCTGCATTTTCTCTCTACATACCCGCCGATAGAGAGGCGCCTATAATGACGACTTTGTCAACCTCGAGATCAGCTGGTTGGTCTCTTAAAGCTGCTCATAAGAGTTGAGTTCTGTATATTTATTTGTATGGCTGAGTGTATATACTGTCTTTAATAATACTGCAGTGTTTCGAAAAAAGTCCCCTTTGTATGGTGACGATTACCTTATACAGTTTGTTTAATGAAGGCACCCCTACACACACACTCTCATGACGCTTCAGGTCATCAGGTTGATGATCTACCTAAGAGAGGAAGCAGCAATGGTCATTCATAGACACCAGCGTCTACCAAAGTCGGTTAGAGTTGAACCTACATTTCTCTGCATACATCCCTTGCTTGTGGTGGTGGGGGGGCTCCAAGGTTTTGAGCTTCTTTTGTTAGGTGTCATTATGTTAATTGTCATGCATCTCAAGTGTTTAGTGTTCTTCATTAAGGGATCAAGGTACGGTCTAGTCCTGTTTCAGGAGGTATCAGATCTATTTTCTCCGATGGAATCGTGTTTCCGGCTGCCGGTAATACTACTTGCAGTGGCGGATCTGTCCTTTCGACCATCGCTAGCCATAGCTAACCGTGTCGGATCATATGATCGGTTCAACCTTCCGAAGAGATTGCCGATGTGCTTTTGGTGCACTTTACTCCCCAGAGTGGTCGAGCAAATTGCGCCTCTTATGTGGTCTCCGTAATCGTGGAGTCTTCTGTTGGTGGAAATTGCGATTTTCATGACTGCATCCGGTGAAGTTCCATGGCGATGGAGTTTCTTAAAGCAGTGGACATTGTGGCATACATCAATGTAATTTTGTTCTATGTTGCACTCTCAATTGTAAAAGAGGTTCTATTTTAATGAAATCGGACCCCTTTCCAAAAAAGAGTTTCTAGTGTCATTGTCAACTGTTACTCATTTTTAGTTCGAAAAAAGCTATTATTCGCTCCTTCGATCCACTTTCATCCCCAATCGTATTATCATTGGGGCCGGTGTAACCAAAACTTAAGTTGTAGGGCACTGTTAGATTTAGAGATCGGAGCTGTCATATATGTTAGTATAATCTTGTTATTTTTTATTTAGAATACCAAGATTATTAGAAACATTATTTGGGGGAAAATCAGTCTTAATAAATTTTTGAAGTGGAGTTGAAGCTCTTCCAACACCGACGTTGTCGACGATGTATCTTTTTTTTTCTACTTGCACATCATGCTAAAACAAAAGGGTTTGGAAATGGCAGCATGTCACCACGGGTCGTTCAGGTAATTATCCAGTTTGTGTAGGAGCAAGCATCAGAGCAGGCTGTCACAAAAAATCGCAGTGAGGCCAAATAAAGTGTGCTTACCTTTTGTAGTCCAAGCCAGAACAAGAGGAGACAGCAAAGTTTAAGTCTCTCCCTTGATATTCCCTCTGCCTACCATATGGGGCTTCGACGAGTCTCATCACCAGCGATATTATGGATCGCTGAGTATATATAACTGGACTTGTCCCATGCTGTTAACCGCATGTCCGGGAAGGTGACACCCCTGGCCTGCTGGGTCAGTGTCGCAAGACTCCATCCCCAACAAGACGGGTCAAGTGACACCTGACACCTCAATCCGCTGATCCCGACAAAGTTGCGTGCACAGAAAAACTTTACGGATGATGATTTTACAGTAACACGCTGGATTGGATTCTTTGGTAACATGGGTTATCTGCTTCTCGCATCACTTGATTTTGCTTACACCAACCACTACTAATCTCACTCATGGTGACCATACGCTGCAATTCCTGACACGTCCGCATCCTTCCGAACCAAACAGAAGGTAGCGGCCAAGCTTGTGCCCGAGTGGCGAGGCATGGCATGTCAGTCTCTCAGTACGATCCGTCCGTGGTCACGAATGGTCGGGCACACGAGCCACGAGCGAAGGCGTTTCTCCCGTGATGGCAGGTGATTGCCCATCAAAAAGGCCGTGGTGGATTGAACCTCTCGAGGCCCCATCGTTTTCGACATATAAAAGATCGATCCGCCGAGTGATTGCCAAATCTGCAGGCATCCCTGTCCAAGCGCACTGGACCGCAGAGCGCTTTGTTTGCGTGCGTCGGATGCGATCGTCAGTGACCACTGAGAAAGTGCTTTATAGAACTGGTACACAATTACGGAGTACTTGTCCAAAACATTATCCGTTTTTTCGTTAAAGAAACATTACTCGTTTAATCCAGCATGTTTTTTAGGCACTTTAATCCAGCAGGTTGTGCATGTCGATCCCTAGAAATGTTGAAACAATCACACTAATAAGAAGTTATTTTCAGTCCCAAATTAACCTTAATGGATACACATAACAGCTATTGTTTCTCCATGTATAAATTGTGTGTCAAGGTCAAACATTGTGGCAACATATATGGCACAGGTTAAGGAAAATATCTTGTCATAATTTTCATAGTCTTTTTTCGTACGTTTTCATATTTAGGTAACTGTTATTAAAATACAATAAAAGGCTTCGAATTTGATGAAAGTAACCACAAACAATTCTAGTACATTTTTAACATATAGCATGATTCAAATTGTTGTCTTATGAAATGTTAACTAACATGCATGTTTTACAAAGAAAAAAAGGATAATTTCATTTGAGTACCAATTTAGATATTTACGGCTGTCAAAAACCAAATAGTTGTATAAGTAATTTGCATCTCCATTTTAAAACTTAATAGGAAACTTAATTATATAATATATGGGACTATGGGTAGTAGAACATTTTATGCCACGTCAGGTGTTGAAGATGCTCCTACGGTCCTACCGTATAGATTCAATTTGCATTCTATTTTGAAATATTATGATGAATAGGTTCAAATAAAAAAAGGGTATTCAAAACCATTTTATTGATGTTATTTAGGATACTAAATTAAAATACATATCTAAATTCTTAAATTACTTGCTATTTCATGCAAATTTAGATCTCCAAACTTATCAGGTATATCATTAGAGGTTAAAATCTTAGTATTACTAATTGGAGACTCCTTTTGAGGCTTCCATATGAAGACACCTAGGACACTAGGTGGTCACTCTAAAAAAAAAGAAAATCCTAAAAATTATCATAGAAATCATAAACATCCAACATCAATCTGACAACTCTAATCATAAGAGCCGTTGAATCTATTTTCTTATCTAATAATAAATTACCAATCTTTGCTAATATAAAAATAGGCTTAAATAATCCCTAAACATGTATATAAATTTCCCACATCTGCCATTATAAAAAGTAATTTAAAATAACCCCCTAATTTTTATATAAACCACCCACCTAAACCATTACAAAATATAACATCAAATAACCCCTAAATTTCCATATAATTATCCAATTATGTTATTATAAAAAATAAAATAACCACTAATCAAAATCTAATATAACTATAACAAAATCTTAAAATGCACCAATGTAAAATTGTAACCTACTATTTCTATAATTATTATTTATTTTGTTGTTTATATAGAACTACAACCCATAATGCATGTTGTTGACATTTCATAACACCATTACTATGTTACCCCTGCAACAACATCATCAATGTTTATAAGGGTATACATCAAAACTCTATTTTAAAGAAATCTGCAAGCGTACAAATATATATACCATTGTAGCATTTAACCGAACGTATTTCGAGTTATCGTATTATTCCCATTACACAACTTAAAAGATATTACTACTAAACATAGCATTTTTACATGTAACTCAACTCAGTGGATAGTAAAGACAAAGGTAAGTTCTGATAAATAAATATCATGAATTATGCATGACTTATCCATAAATGACCCCCCTCCCCCACCCCCCAACCACACACACACAAAATTAAGTCATCTCATCAAAGATAAACTAGAACTTGAAGACTATTGGAGCTGTCTAGGAACAATACCCTTAAATATAATTACCAAGTCAGTAAAAGTTATATTAGTTACATGTTAAATTAATGTTTAAAGCCTAACATAAAGTGGAGAATAACCAGTCCAACTCCATGGCCCAAGTATCTAATGAACTCCTACTCCAAAGTCTAGCAAGGAAGATTACGTAAAACTTATAAATAAGGCGGACGAACAAGTCTATCACCCTTTGTCACCGACCTCTCAAATCTGGTAGAAATCAGATATATCCAAACGAATCCATAATACCCCAGCACCACACTTGCGTACATGAAAACTATTCTAACCTCCCTAAGGCTCCTACCCTTCGGATAGACAAGAAAAAGGCTAGAAACAAGCATAAAGGCACCCAGACCTCTATACTAGCAAGCTTTACCAAGAAACAAGGGGGTATATGTTGACAACCAAAAGTTGTAGCAAGCCGACCAGGCTAGGCCGGTTGGGCCCTGTAGCCGATCCGGTAAAACACTATGAGGTCTGACCATCATAGGGCCGGTCTAACCGCATGCATAAAAGTTCTCAAAATATAAATTTGACTTCACCATTGCGTGTCTCTCGTTGAGACAATCAAAATGCATATGCGGATCGCCCAATTTGGAGTGCGGATGAGGCAGTTATGGCATTCAAGAATCAGTGTTGCACCTAGCTGGTTAAACCACCTGGAGGTTAGATCGCCTGTGCTAGTCCTAATCCGAATTAAATTTGTATTTTGACGGGATTTTATTATGTAATCGACTCCCCACGGGTACAGACCTACCCACTGTAAGGAAAATGGCCCTAGGCCATTGTTTGTGATTTTGGTGATTGATTGACAACATAGTCATTGGACTAACATGTGTTTAAAGATGTATTTTTGTAGATTTTTGAGGATGAGTTTTTATCCATGCAAATGATTAGAAATGTGCTTCTATCTCATACAAAAGTGTGACAAAAAAATTGAACAAAAATCGGTGAAGGAATGACGTAAAAACGGCCAAAACCGTGCTCTCAACAGTGCTGCGGATAAGGCATAACAGCAATTGAAAGCTTCGGTGCTACCCCACCGAATGAGTCGGTCTCCCCCACCGAATGAGTCGGTCCCCCTAGAGGAAGGCGTTTTTGGGCAGTGAAAAGGCCTACCACCGATTGGTTCGGTGGTATCTCATCAAGGGCACCGAATTAGTCGGTCCCCCCACCGAATTAGTCGGTCATTATGACTGGAACATGCTATCCGGCTTTGGTGAGCACCGATTGATTTGGTGGTGGCAAGGAAAGGGCACCGAATGAGTCGGTGCTACCCAGAAAGTGTGCAACGGCTAGTTCCTTTGGTTGGGGCTATAAATATGGGTTGCCTCGGCCATTTGAAGTGGTCTTGAGCTGGGAGAAGCTATTGGCAAGTGCTCTACACTTTCTTAAGTGCTCAAGCCACCAAAGTGCTAAATAGAAGATCTAGGTGATTAGCAAAGTGCTTAGTGCTAGTCTAGACCCTTTAGCACATCTCTTAGTTTTTTAGCCTAGAGTTTAGCGAGGTTTGCATACCTCTTTGCTTACCGGTGCTTGAACGCACCAAGTGTTGTAATCCAGAGCTTGTAGTTTTACGAGACCCTCCAACCGAGTTTGTGGAGAGACCGCCGGTGCTTGTGCAAGGGAGGAGAGGCCCTTGGCGTTTGGCCGAAGCTCTACCAATTGAAGGCGGTGAGGAGCATCCGTGGAGGGATGAGCGGAGACCCACTTGCGCGTGGGGAAGTCCTGTGGTTACCCACGGAGTTACTTGACCGGGAAGTTTATGCCCTTGCGCGGGCATTCCCTTTGAGAGGGGCTCCAACAACGAGGATTAGTGGAAAGCTCGTGAGCTTTCTGATACCTCAGTAAAAATCACCGTGCCAGAAGTTTGCTCTTCTCTACCCTTTAAGTTTCCGCATTTCATACTTGCACTCTTTCCGTATTTACCTTCCTAGACTTGTCATGCTAGTATAGGATTGGAGCTAGGGTGCAAAACTTTGTAGCAGTAGAGATAGCAACACATAGAGAAACCTAGAGCACATTTAGATAGAAATTGAAATAGATTTTTATATGTGCTTGGAGCCTTAGTTTTTAGAGACACCTAAGTTTCTTAGGGTGTAACGGTCCCTTCACCCACCCTATAAATTGAAAGGCTAAGGCCGATTGAGATACTCCCAATCCAATCAAGCATAGTTTTATCCTTTTTACTAAACCCTAATATTTTGCAACCCTCCCTGTTGTCCGTCTCCACGGCGATTGATGGCGTTCTAAGCTCGTTGGTCGACCTAGGGCACATCCAACGACGTCTACACCTTGACAGGGTCTCTCCTGGGTGTTAGCATCGACGGTCTTTGCTAGTTTGCTCGTAAGCTAGTCGTTCTTCGCCACATATATGCGCTGGTTATCTCTTGGCTGGTTTGCTCATAAACCTAGCTAGCCATCCTTCATTACGTAAGTGTGATAGTTATCACTTCAAATGATCGATCTCGCAGCATCTCAGCTACGGGCAGTCTGACTCCTGTAACAGGCGGTTTGACTCCCTGTAACGGGCGGTCTGACTGTCTAACCTTCTGTACCCCTATGGTGATTTGATCCATTCGTGACCCGCGCGATCTAGTGCTCCCGTGTGTTGACCATAAAAAGGGTCAACAACGGATATCCGCTGCTCACTCTAACTATATTTTCACTTAGGCTACAATTGGTATTGTGGTAGTGAGATTCCAGCACAAGTAATGTAACCAGCAACTGATGAACCAAGGTGCAAGTTCCTTTGTTCATGGCGCTGCAAAAGGAGATGGTACTGGCCGATGAAATTTCAGGTGAGGAGGTCGTTGTTCAAATTCGTTATGAGAGGCTGCTAAATTTTTGTCTTTTCTGCGGATATATAGGGCACATGGAGGCCAGCTGCGACTTGCCAGCTGCAGAAAGAAAAAATAATTTTAGTCAATTCCTCCGTGTTCCCCCAGTTCACTTTGACGACCCTCGCTGTTGGTTCCTAGCAGAGTCTATGGATCGAGCAGACACCCTGTCTACCCTCATCTTCCCAGTTGTGGCGTGCACCTAAACCTGCAGACAAGGAAACGGTTGACCTTGTTCTGAATGAGGTGGCTCGTCTCTTTGTGACGGATAAACAGATACAGGAAAATACAGCCAAGGCTATGGGTGATACCTGTGACAAAGAGGAGGGTGCTGTGGTTGAAAACAATGACAAGCAGAAAGCAGTCCTTGACAAGAATCTCGCTAATACTGCAGGCTCCACCAGTACAAAGAAGCCCAAGGGGTGGAAACGCAGGGAACGTGAGGACTCAGAAGTGCAAAGCAACACAAGTCTCAATCTGGAGGTTCAGCGGCTTAGTCACACGGAACGCGGGACGAGCCATAGTTCCGCGTCCCGGGAACTTCGTCCCAGAACGAGGGACGGGAACGGAGAGGAACCAGTTGGGCTACAGCTGGTAGATGGAGGTGAAGTGGGCTGGCTCGATGAGAGTTTGAGAGCCCAGTTAACCAACAGACCACCAACAAATTGGCCCAAAACGCTGGTTTCTCATTTTGACGTACATTTTTCGATAAGATATCTCTCCTACTCACCCAATAGAGATTAACGTTCCGAGCTATCGTTCCAAAACTAAATTGGATCTCGTTCCGCATCTCGATGCAGCGTCCCGAACGAAGTATACCCCTTTCGTACCATGTTTTTTCAAGGAAGCGTTCCCCGTACCACGTTTAGGTTCCACGTTCCTGTCGTCCCGGGAACCTGGTGACTATGGTTCAGGGGCAGGCAGGTCTGCATGGGGCGGGAGTCATGCGACCTCGCATGGAACTCCACGATGACAGCAACGTTATGGAACCACCTGCTAAGAAGTGCACCTTCCATGGGCCTACATTGTCTGAATGCCTAGGGAAGGAAGGCCTGGAGAAACTAAGAGCAGCTGACCTGAATTTAAAACATCTTGCAGGTAATGAGTTTGATGGTGCCGGTGATGGTCTGAAGCAGAGTGGTAAGATTCCAAAGGAGGGCAAAGGTGGTATGGAAGCAACCGGTCTAGGGGCAACCGGTAATCTGTCGGGCGCTAAGGAGAGCGCCTGGCAGGAGCCATGAGTCTCTTTGAGAGTAACTGCGGTGGCAAGGGGCGGCCATGGTCAGTTCAGTTCTGTGTCTGGCCAGTTTAGACACTAAGCCCCAAGTTAATGCTCTTCTCTGAAAAAAGGTCGAATAAGATTGTAATGGGCTTCTTGTGTGTGCGTCTGGGTCTTAGAAGCAGCCTCCCTATCTCTGTAATAGCTGAGAATGTGTTTCTTGCTTGTCATCGGGTACACTTTGTTGCTGTAGTCTTTTCTCCCAGCCACCGCTATCATGATGTAAACTTGGAACAGCCTTATGGAATAAAAGAGAAGAGCCCCTTTGTTTTTGTTGTTTCTCTCATGCTGAGCAGTCTAATTTTGTGGTCCATGTCAAACAGATGTTTGGGGAAAGCTAACAAGTTTTACACGATGAAGTTTTATAAAAGGAAAATACCCTGGGCTGAAAAGGTACATACAAAGTTTGTGAGCAAGGTTAACAAAACTCCTCCAAAAAATGGTAAAGATGTGTCAGAAATCTTTTTCCTTGCAGTTACAAGGGTGGGGTTAGATGCCCATAGGAACATCTCGACACCACCTGTGCAAGATCATATCTCTAAGGGTGTTGAAGAAGGGAAATATGTTTGTTCAGAACATAGAAAAAGATATAGATATATGAATATCAGAAGGGCCATGCATGCTTGTAGCGTTGTCACTAGCCTGGTGGTGCTTTCTACGGGTAAACAACTTCTTGAGTTTGCTAAAGAACCGGTGGAGCATGGCAGGGGTAAGACTTCTAAGGTTGTGAGTGTCCTGGACATCACAACCTCGTTTTTCGCGGCAGTTTGTGGCCTTCTGAATCTTCAGAAGGAGGAGGACCCCGACATTCTCTTTTTGTTCGAAACAAAGATGGACCTGAAGAGGATTGAAGGCTTGAGATGGAAGATTGGTATGACAAATCTGGTAGTTAAGAACTGTAAAGGGAAGAGTGGAGGTCTTGCTATTTTTTCTTTTGTCTGAAACAAAGATGGACCAGAAGAGGATTGAAGGCTTGAGATGGAAGATTGGTATGACAAATCTGGTAGTTAAGAACTGTAAAGGGATGAGTGGAGGTCTTGCTATTTTTTTTTGGAAAAAAGGATATAAATTTCCAACTCCGGGAAGTTTCATGTTTATACATTGATGGTGATGTTATAGAAAATGATGGTTTCATATGGCGTTTTACAGGTTTCTATGGTGAACCTCGTACAGATCAAAAGGATCTTTCATGGAAGGCCCTTCGTGTTATGAATGCATCAAGGAAGCGCCCATGGCTATGTATGGGTGATTTCACAGTTGCATGGAAAAATTCAGGGATGTCTTGGAGGAGTGCTCTCTCACTGATCTGGGATTTATAGGGGATGCTTTCACAAGGAGGAATAATAGTCCCTCAAAGGATCTTACATCAGATAGAGGTTGGATAGGGCAGTCGCTGATAATGACTGGCGCATGAGATTTCCAGATTACAAAGTCATCAATGGTGAACCAAGGCACTCAGACCATAGACCCGTAATTGTGATAATGGTTAAAAATAATGTGGAATCAAGGAGTGCAGGAGCACGATCTTTTCGCTTTGGGGCCAGCTGGATACAAGAGGAACATCGTGCTACTGTTGATGGCAGAAAATGGCTTGAAGCCGATCAGGCTGGAACAGTCGGTCTAGACCGCCTGTGCAAGCGGTTAGACCGGCTGGGCCCTGTAGCCGAATTGGCAATGTACCAGGCGGTCTAACCGCCTGTCACAGGCGGTCTGACCGCCTGTCCCCGAGTCCAAGTAGAATTAGAGTTTTCCATATTTTTAGATCTGTACAAGGACTTTCTTACGGGGCAAGACCTCCCCACCCTATAAATATAAAGGGCCGTGGCCGATTGAGGACCTCTACCCAATCGTACAAATCAATGTCTTACTTTTTATCTTCAAATCCTAACTTTTCCAACCCCCTTTGCTTTCATTCTTCGTCTCTACGGCGTTTTAGGACGTTCAAAGTGGTCTTGCCGACCTTAGAACAACCCTAGGTTCGCAGCCTCCGATGGGTCTCTCCCGAGGTTGCGATCGTAGGCTTTCGTGGCGCCTGTACTACAGGCGGTCTAACCGGCTGTGTCCAAAAGCTCCGGCGAGGAGAATTCGACGACCGCACCATCTAGCGCTTTCATGTGTTGACCAGAAGCACGTCAACATATTTTGGCGACTTCGCTGGGGAAAGAAATCTGGTTTTTGAAGACCGATCTACTATCTCCAGCACTATGGGCATCGACATTGGACAAGACAACATCATAGGGGCGACCCTTGAAGATCTTAGTCCCGAAGACCATGAGAGATTTTTGGCGCTCCAGAAGCATATCGAGTCGGAGTTCTTGAAGACGTTCCGGAAGGGTCGTGAAGATCGCCTGGCGAAAAGTGTTCAAGACTTCGTTATGCCTTCCTTTAAGATGAGTAAGAGTCAAATTGAGGTAATTGACAATGTAAGCACTTCTGCACCTCAACCCTCTGCATCTACTCCTATGGGTCCAAATTTTTCAGATCGTAATTCGTTAGTTGAGCAATTGCTACAACGACTCGAAAAATTAGAAGGGGAGTCATTAGATACTCGTGAATTTCCTGAGCATAATATTTTCTATGGTGTGCCACTAAATTATTTTGCTGGACAGACCCCACCACCACCTAACATGCTCAGACAAAAAACGGTCAATGCAGATGGGTCGATGGCGGCTGATTTTACAGCCGGTCAGACCGCCAGCACGGCTGGTCCAACCGCTACAGGCGGTCAGACCGCGTGTACAGGCGGTCAGACCGCGTGTACAGGTGGTCAGACCGCTGGTTCTGGTTGTAAGATCAATCCTACTAATGCTATTGTGTTCACAACGGAGCAACCTTTACCACTCTCTATTGTGCTAAACTCGGTCATCCATAGCCGTGCTGGTCAGGTAGATACAACAGGTGCCACATATTCTACAACTATGCATACTATGCAATCAGGTATTATTCCCGATGAAGTTTTTGATGCACATAGGAATATGCAGAATAGACATACACCTCACTTGAATTATATGAACGCTATGCAATCATCGGCCCAACAAAACCCCCAATGGGCCGAATTTGCTAGATTCAGGGATGAATTGTCTGATGTGATAAGAAATAAGCTAGGTGTTGATTTTGGTAATACTAGAATATATCAGAAGCCTTATCATGCTAGCTTTGATACTGTTCCTTTTCCCAATGGGTGGCGCTTGCCTGATTTTATAAAATTTAGTAGAGATGATGAGCGCACTACTTGGGAACACATTAGTCAATATTTTGCTCAACTAGGAGAAGCTGGGAATTTGCAAGCAATTAGAGTACGTTTGTTTTCATTACCACTTAATGGTACTGCTTTTGCTTGATTTTCTTCATTAGCCCCTGGTTCTATTATGAGTTGGGATCAACTACAGCGTAAATTCCATGACCATTTTTATAGTGGAAATCATGAGATGAAATTGGCAGACCTAGCATTGGTTAGATAGGGTCGGGATGAAACTGTCTCTCAATTCATGAGAAGATTTAAAGATATTAAAAACCGTTGCTTTAATTTGTCAATTTCTAAGGTTGATCTTGCTGGCTTATGTTTTTAGAGGTTTGAAGTCCTCCATTAGAGAAAAAATAGATAATTGTGATTATTATTCGGTTGCACAAGTTCACATTAGAGCTGGAGTGGCTGAAGGCCGAATTAATAAAGAAAAAGAGGGTTTTAAGTCACGTCGATCTAATGTTCATTTAGTTGATTATGAATCTGATAATTCGACCGATGATGATAATGATGTTTATGTGGCAGAGTTTGTTTGGCCTGCTAATAAGAAAACTGTGTCATGCTTATCTCTTAAGTCGATTCATAAGAATCGGCAAGAGGATATAAAATTTACCTTTGATGTGTCCAAATGTGATCATATATTTGATGAATTGCACAAATTTAGTAACATCAAGATTTCTCATGCTTTACCGTCTATAGAAGAATTGAGGAAGCGTGCTTATTGTAAGTTTCATAATATTTTCTCACATGCTACTAATGATTGTAATGTTTTCCATCGGCAGGTTCAATCGGCTATTAATGAGAGCCGTTTGAAGTTTCATGAGATGCAAATCGATGAAACTCCTTTTCCAGTCAACACCATGGAATTGCAGCAGCCCAAAGTCTTGATTCGGCCTCATCAAGCCGAGTCTACCAAGGGAAAGAACGTGGTGATTAGGGAAGAAAGACTGTCTTCAAAGGAGTCGGTTCGAGAAGGGACTTATGAGAAGACAGTTGATGGTAAAGAGTCTTTCAAGGTTACTGTGAAGTCCTCTGGACAAGGGGGGCCAGGGTCGGTCTCTACTCCTAGATTTCAGGCGCCCGGGTCTGGTCTACTACAGGTGGTCAGACCAGCTGTGCCAGGCGGTCAGACCGCCTATCCCCATGGACGCCCGAAGATGCTGATTCTGAGGCGTCCAGAAGTTGGTACTTGGAAGATGAACGTGGCAAAAGAACAGGGGATTCAGAAGCCTAAAGTCATGTTTGATATGCTTTATGACAAGTACACCAGATAAAAGGCCATTCCAAGCGATCAGCCGTTAAAAAAAGAATGAGATCACTGATTCAGCATGAGAGGGTCCCTTCACATCCTCGTATGAAGTTGGATCCGGTGTGGGATGACAATGGAGTAATGTGGGTGCCATATCATTCAATAGTACAACCTTCGTTTCATACTGGCTGGGAAGGTCCAAAAAGGCACGTGAAGGACATAATTATACATCCCGGTCATGACCGATCAGTTTTCGGCCAATCTGGTCAAGGGCACTGGTCACATGCGGTTGGACCGCCTGTTACAGACGGTCAGACTGCCAAAGGCTTCTCTGAAGCAGGTTTATCGACCCAAGAAGGAGGTGCAGAACATGGATGTGGACTCAAAGAGGACTACTGAGTTCGATATTATTCAAGTTGGAACTATGGATGTTCCTATTGAGAGAAGTCTGGCTATGAAGCCGACTTACAGCGGAAAGGTGGCAGAAGATCAGGGGTGTAGTGCTAGTAAGACTCACCAGCACTTTCTTCCGAAGTGGTGTCCTGAAGGTTTGACTCGTACACAAAAGAGGAAGCTTCAGAGACTTCGTTTTCGGGAGAGGCAAGAGTAAGAGTTGGAGAAGCAGAGGGATGAATTCTTCAACCAGAACAGGCCCATGATTCCCCAGAAGAAAGAGTGGAAGCCAAAGGAAGATCCACAGGCGGTCCAACCGATTGTACAGGCGGTCCAGACCGCCTGTCATTCTGAGTCAACGGCCCAGGCGGTCAGACCGCCTATACAGGCGGTCAGACCAGGTGACGCAGAAGCGCTCGGTGTTTCTTCTTCTGTTTCTTCAGCTTGTGACAGCAAGTTTTCATTGGTTCCCTCTGCTGAGGACGATGAAGAACTTGTTGATTACAATTCTTCTCCAGAGCGCATGAATCTTGATGTGAATGTGCTGCATATGTCTATGAATGGAGACATGCTTTCGGAGGAGGAGGTTGCTCATCTTGATTTTGGTCCCAAGGAAGCTATATTTCAGAAGCCTAAAGGTGAAGACAATCACTTGAAGGCTTTATATATGAAGGGACATATCAACGGAAAGCCAATCTCATGGATGTTGGTCAATGGAGGGGCTATTGTGAACTTGATGCCTTACTCTTTATACAAGAAGCTTGGTGGATCAGATTCGGAGCTGATCAAGACCAACATGACCATCAGCGGGATTGGAGGAGGAGAGCCTATTGGTGCCAAGGGGGTGATTTCTATGGAGCTTACTGTTGGGAGCAAGACCTTGGCCACTGCTTTCTTCGTCGCTGAGACTCAAGGTAACTTTAGTTTAATCTTGGGTCATGATTGGATTCATGCAAACCAATGCATTCCTTCTACTTTGCATCAATGCTTAATTTAGTGGGTAGATGATGATGTAGAGGTTGTGTATGGTGACATTGGTGATGGTTCTATGCCCAGGCCGACGTTTGTAAACAAGAATTTAGATCCTGCTTTTAAAACTGAATTAATAAAGCTGTTAAATGAGTATGTCGATTGCTTTGCTTGGAATTATCATGAGATGCCTGGTTTAAGCCAAGAGCTTGTTGAACATCGGTTGCCTATTAAATCTAGTTTTAGGTCTTATAAACAACCGACTAGGCGTTTTAATCCTGAAATTTATGACCGAGTTAAAGAAGAAATAAATCGGTTATTAGAAGCAAAGTTTATTAGACCTTGTCGATATGCTGATTGGATTTCTATTATTGTGCTTGTGGAGAAAAAAGAGACGGGTAAGATTAGTGTGTGTATTGATTTTAGAAATCTTAATCGTGCTACTCCTATAGATGAATATCCTATGCCAATAGCCGATATGCTTATCGATGCTGCTTCCGGACATAGAATGATTAGTTTTTTTGATGGTAATGTTGGTTACAATCAAATATTTATGGCCAAAGAGGATATATCCAAAACGGCTTTTGTATGTCCGGGCTTTGTTGGTTTATTTGAGTGGATTGTTATGTCTTTTGTTTTAAAGAATGTCGGCGCTACTTATCAAAGAGCAATGAATTTAATTTTCCATGACTTGCTTGACATTATCTTGGAGGTCTATATTGATGATATTGTTGTTAAATCGGCTGGAAGTAATTCTCATTTGGCTGATTTAAGACTTGCATTTGAAAGAATGCGCCGGTATGGTTTAAATATGAATCAACTCAAATGTGCTTTTGGTGTATCGGCCGGAAAGTTTTTTTGGCTTCATAATTCATGAGAATGGTATAGAGATTAATCCAAAAAAGACCGATACTATTGAAAAGTTGCAGGCGCCTAGCTCTAAGAAGGAGTTGCAAAAATTCTTAGGCAAGGTGAATTATTTGAGAAGATTTATTTGCAATTTATCAGGGAAGGTGAATGCTTTTACTCCTTTGCTTCGGTTGAGGGATGATTCTGAATTCACTTGGGGGGCAAAACAACAAGAGGCATTTGATGAGATCAAGCGTTATTTATCTTCGCCTCCGGTTCTTCGGGCACCTAGGAGAGGGGTTCCTTTCAAATTATATATTGCGGCCGAAGAAATTGTTATTGGAGCTATTTGGATCCATGAGACCGCAGGAAAAGAATGTATTATTGCATATGTAAGTAAAAGATTATTGGACGCTGAAACAAGGTATACTTTTATTGAAAAGTTTTGCTTATTATTATATAATGCTTGTACAAAGTTGAGGCATTATTTATTGTTAAATACGTGCATAGTTGCTAGTCAAGCCGACATAATTAAATACATGTTGCATAGACCTATACTAAGCGGTAGAATCGGCAAATGGGCTTATGCTTTGATTGAATATGATTTAGTCTTTGAACCATTGAAATCTATGAAAAGACAAATTGTTGCCGATTTTATTGTCGAACATAGGATTGATGAGCATCTTGATTTAAATGTCGGCTATATTACTTTTACTCTATGGAAATTACATTTTGATGGATCGATTTGCAAAAGTGATTGTGGAGTTGGTGTTATTCTTATATCATCAGACGATGTTGTTTTTGAAGCTCTTAACCGATTAGATCATAAATGCACTAATAATCAATCCGAATATGAAGCCTTGTTATTCGGGTTGGAGATTTTACATGACATGAGAGTAAAGCATGTGGAAGCATATGGTGATTCTCTATTGGTGGTGCAGCAAGTGTCTATGGTTCGTCAATGTTTGGATGGGTTTTTAAGTGCTTATCTTGATAAATGCTTAGATATTATAACTTGCTTTGATGAATTTGTAATTTATTATGTACCGAGATAAGAGAATCCTAGAGCTAATGCATTGGCACAACAAGCATCAGGCTATAATGTTGAGAAAAGAAATTTTCATGAAAAGAAGCCGATGTTTCGTGAAGCCGACGTTTTTGCTCTGGAACAGGCAGTTCGACCGCCTGTTACAGCCGGTCCAACCGGCACGGCCGGTCTAACCACCTGCACAGGCGGTCTGAACGCCTGCGCCTCTGAAGACACTGATTTGACTGTTAATGATTCTCAATCTATTGTGGCCGATGCTGGTGATTGGAGGGAGCCTCTGGTGGAGTATTTGCAGAATACCAGCAGGTCAGTGGATCGAAAAGTCCGACGATGGGCTTTCAAGTTTATTCTGGTTGATGGTGAACTATATCATCGGACCGTGGATGGATTGCTTTTGAAATGTTTGGATCCTGATCAAGCTAGGTTGACGATGGCAGAGGTTCATAAAGGAACTTGTGGTACACATCAATCGGCTCGAATGATGAAGTGGCTCCTTAGGCGGGCTTGCTTTTATTGGCCTACAATGATAGCCGATTGTTTTCGTTACTACAAAGGATGTGAAGAGTGTCAAAAGTTTGGGGATATTCAGTTAACAACAGCTGCAGTGATGCATCCAATCATTAAACCTTGGCCTTTTTGAGAATGAGGTTTGGATTTTGTTGGTAAGATTCATCCTTAGTCATCCAAGGGGCATTGTTTTGTGATTGTGGCCACTGATTATTTTACTAAGTGGACTTAAGTTGTTCCCCTCAAGAACATAACACATAGAGAGGTGATTGAGTTCATTACTGAGCATATCATTCATAGATTTGGGATTCCTCAAACATCAACGACGGATCAAGGAACGTCGTTTATATCTAAAGGGGTACGTGAGTTTGTCGAATCTTATGATATTAAGTTGCTAAATTCATCTCCATATTATGCTCAGGCTAATGGTCAAGCCAAGTCTAGCAATAAGATTTTGATTAAGCGCATAAAGAAGAAGATTGAAGATCATCCTAAGCGATGACATGAGGTGTTATCTGAAGCATTATGGGCACATCGTATTTCTAGACATGGAGCTACTAAGGTTTCTCCATTTGAGCTTGTCTATGGTCAAGAGGCCGTTTTTCCCGTTGAGGTGAATCTGGCCGCTTATAGATTAGCTAAGCAAAATGATTTTGATACTAGCACGTATTACGCTTTGATGATTGATAATATTGATGAAGTGACCGACAAGCGTTTGGAGGCCTTAGAGGAGATTGAAAAGGATAAAAGAAAAGTGGCTCGAGCATATAACAAGAAGGTGGGATTTAAGTCCTTTTCAAGTTGATGATTTGTTTTGGAAGACTATTTTACCTATAGGAACAAAGAGCAACAAATTTGGCAAATGGTCACCGAGTTGGAAAGGGACGTATTGTATTGTGAAGGTTTGTTCTGGGAATTCTTATATGGTAGAGACTTTGCAAGGATTTCAGTTGCCAAGGGCACTTAATGGGAAATACTTGAAGAAATAATATCCAAGTGTTGGCAACATGCATGCAAGAATGTGGCCGATATATGATATCGCCCTTAGAGAAAAAATGGCCGACAATACAGGGTCGCCCTTAGTCTGATTAAATGTTTTGTGGTAAACAAAACTTTACCAAAAACCAGGGAGGGCATATGTTGATGGTAGAAAATGGCTTGAAGCCGATCAGGCTGGAACAGCTGGTCTAGACCGCCTGTGCAAGCGGTTAGACCCGCTAGGTCCTGTAGCCGATCTAGCAATGTGCCAGGCGGTCTAACCGCCTGTCATAGGCGGTCTGACCGCCTGTCCCCGAGTCCGAGTAGAATTAGAGTTTTCCACGTTTTTAGATCTGTACAAGGACTTTCTTACGGGGCAAGACCTCCCCACCCTGTAAATATAAAGGGCCGTGGCCGATTGAGGACCTCTACCCAATCGTACAAATCATTGTCTTACTTTTTATCTTCAAACCCTAACTTTTCCAACCCCTTTGCTTTCCTTCTTCATTTCTACAGTGTTTTAGGATGTTTTAAGTGGCCTTGCCAATCTTAGAACAATCCTAGGTTCGCAGCCTCCGATGGGCTTCCTCCCGAGGTTGCGATCGTAGGCTTTCGCGGCGCCTCTGCTACAGGCGGTCTGACCGGCCATTACAGGCGGTATGACCGGCTGCGTCCAGTAGCTCCGGCGAGGAGAATTCGACAACCGCGCGATCTAGCGCTTTCGTGTGTTGACCAGAAGAGCGTCAACAGCTACAATTATAGAGAATGTTTGGAAACTGTTGACGCACTTCTGGGCAACACACGAAAGTGCTAGATCGCGTGGTCGTCGAATTCTCCTAATGATGCAGAAACTAATGATGCAGTGTAGAACAGCCAAAGTAAAAGAGGCTGTTCGAGAGGTTGCCGAAATATTCTGGGGGATTTAGAGAAAAGAATTAAAAGGGCCAAACTTGATTTGAAGAGATGCCGAAAAGATGCTTTTACTGACAGAAATGTTGCACATGAGCAAATCTTGAGATACAAGTTAGAGAAATTAGAAGATGAGAGAGATCTGTACTGGCGGCAGAAAACAAAGGCCCATTGGCTACAGAAAGGGGATCGAAACACGGAATGTTTTCAGGAATATGCTTCTGAAAGGAAAAGGAAAAATAACTCAAGAAACTGATCTTGGAGGATGGAAATGTGGTGAAGGACGCTGCAGGAATGAAATTAGCAATCACGAATTTTGTAACGCTCTCTTTGAATCACACGCAGGTTCACGCTATGATGAACTTTTGAATCAGGTACAATCAAAGGTGACCCCTGATATGAATGTTGTTCTAACCCAAGAATAAACTGGTGAGGAAATTAAACGAGCTCTAAATGATAAGGGTGATCTACCACTACTAGAAAACCCCCCTTTAGCTACGCCATATTTAGAGCGAGACATGCTTTATTTCGTATCTGTAGCCATATAGGCATGCTTTCGTAAAGCATGTTAGAAGCGTCTTTGTATGGACCGTGTCAGGCTTTGTAGAGACGAATTAATTAAGCGTATCAAGGTAAGGAAAGACGTTTGATAGACACGATAGATGCATATGTACAAAAAATAATACATTTTAATAGAGACATATGTAAGTCGTGTCTACTGGTGTAGATACACAATAATACAGTATAGTAACGCTTAACTACATGTTAAAAATATAATAGAATGTAAAAGTAATTGCTTGTGCTAGGAATCAAATCAGGGACCTCCGATTTCCAAACCAAACATCTAAACCATTGTGCTAATCAAGTTATTTCAGTTATGAGTCATGTACAATATCTTTTGTATCACACCCAATAGCACATTTACATGCCTATAACATGTTTTTTGATAGGCTTGATACGCTTTACATCGTGTTTACAATGTACACACAGTTGAAAGCATGTCGATCAGTCTACCAAGTTAAAAAGCGTCTTTAGGTCCATATAGACAATTACTTGTTGCGCTTTACAACGTATCTAGATGATAGCTATGATTAAAAGTGTGTGTAACACCGTCATAACATGAGATGATTTTGAAAGTGCGTCAAAAAACGTCGTTATATACCTTGTGACGTTAAAAGCATAATAAATATCGTCTCACATTGCCACGTTTCTAAAATAATATCAATATATGTGTCTACAACCCAATGTAGAAACGTTTTCAAGTGGCGTTACAAACAAAACGTACATAAGGGGGGTTTCTATAAAAGCCCCAGGTGCTGATGGGATGCCGGCTATTTTTTGCAAGTAATATTGGCACATTGTGGGAGAGGATGTCACAAAAGAGGTTAAGAACGTACTCAATGGTGGAGCAACGCCAGAGGGCTGGAATGAAACAATTGTTGTTCTAATACCCAAGGTTCCTAATCCTGAGAAGGTAAAGGATCTTAGACCCATCAGCCTGTGCAATGTGGTATATAAAATTGTCTCCAAGGTACTGTCAAACCGTCTGAAATTCATCTTGCCTGATATTATTTCTCTAAATCAGAGTGCTTTTGTACCTGGCTGACTTATTACTGACAATATTCTTCTGGCTTATGAGCTAACACACTACATGCAGACCAAAAGATGGGGTGCAGATGGGTTTGCAACTGTCAAATTAGATACGAGTAAAGCATATGACCGTGTCGAATGGAATTTTCTAGAAAGTATGATGCTGAAACTAGGTTTTTCATGAAAATTGGATAGAACTTATTATGAAATATGTTTCCATGGTGAAATATCGCATTAAGATCAATGGTGAGCTCTGTGAAGAATTTGCCCCTCAACGGAGTCTAAGACAAGGAGACCCTCTTTCTCCCTATCTCTTTTTAGTGTGTGCATAGGCATTTTCCTGCCTGCTTCATTCGGCTGAAGGTAGAGGAGAATTGACTAGAGTTAGAGTATGTCAAGGTGGACCGAGTATTAATCACCTTTTGTTTGGATATGACTCTTTGCTACTCTTGAAAACTGTCGAAGGGAGTGCAAATCATCTACAAAATATTCTTTCACTGTATGAATATTGCTTGGGGCAAACTATCAACAAGGAAAAATCCTCAGTCATGTTCAGCAAGAACACTAGACATTCTGACAAATACCACCTAATTTCTTCCCTACATATCACCATAGAAGCTCATAATGAGAAATACCTGGGATTACTGGTTTATATGGGAAAATCAAAGAAACAAAATTTTTCTTATCTAAAAGAGAGGGTTTGGAAAAGAATTCAAGGGTGGAAGGAAAAGCTTCTATCAAAGGCAGGGAAAGAAGTCCCCATCAAGGCAGTAGCGCAAGCTATCCCAACTTATGCGATGTCGTGTTTTGACCTTACAAAGGGCTTTGTGATGAAATTAGCATAATGATTGGTCGTTTTTGGTGAGTCTTTTACTTGTATGCCATAAAAAAAGATGGCAATGACCAGAATGCCATTAAAAGGTTCAATTGCACCTGTATGCCATCCACAACTTTTTTGCCCTGTGTGCCATTCCTTCTACATTCCGTCTGGTTTCCACCGTTTGTGAGCACTGACAAGTGGGGTCGGCCTTGGAAATGACCACCTTGTCCTTGCCAGCATGTGGGGCCCACACATCAGTTTTTTTTTTCATTTTCCTCTCCCTCTCAATTTCTTTCTCCAACGCCTTCTTCTTCCTCCTCTGTACCGCATCGGTGGCAGGTGGACGGCGGCAGCGATGGCGCAGCACTAGTGAACGGTGGCCGCCCCCTCTTAGTCTTCCTCACTGGCGACACTAGTGGACGGCGGCCACCCCTCTCAGTCTTCCTCACTAGTGGTCTGGCCGGTGGCCGCCATTGCCAAGCTCAACCAACTCACGGTCGCCGGCGAAATCGAACCCCCAAGCCTCCATGGAACTCAAATCCCTTATGCCCAGGGCACCAAGACCTCCGTAGCTCCCTCCCCAGCCTCTCCTTCGCGACCTCCGCCGACCAATCTGCTGGGATGCAAAGCATCTCTGCCCGCCGCCCAACCATGGCTGCCGAATTCCAGCCCAACGCCGAACTCCCAACTCCGGTCACCGATTCCTTCATCCAGCGGCTTGAATCGACTTGTGGTGAGGCTCTGATGCTCATGCTCCCCTCCGTTTCGTGTGCTCATTGAGTTTCCACGCCTAGCTGTCGGCCGCCGCCACATCCACGCCGCAGACCATGGCTGACCGTCCTTCTTCGACATGTTCACACACCATTAGATGCCCCCGTGTGCCACCACCAGTGCTGCGCCACCGCTGCCGCCGTCCACCTGCCACCACCGCCGTCCAGACGAGGAAGAAGAGAGGGGGCGGCCACCGTCAGCGGAGGAAGAAGAAGGTGTTGGAGAAAGAAAAAGAGAGGGAGAGGGGGAAAATAAAAAAAATGGCGTGTGGGCCCCACATGCTGGCAAGGGCAAGGTGGTCATTTCCATGGCCGGCCCCACTTGCCAATGCTCACAAACGGTGAAAACCAGACGGAATGGCACACATGGCAAAAAAAAGTTTAGGTGGACGGCATACAGGTGCAATCGAACTTTTTGATGGTATGTAGGTCATGACCATCTTTTTTTTTATGGCATACATGTAAAAGACTCGTTTTTGGTGGGCTCAACAGGACAATCAGAACAAAATACATTGGCTTTCTTGGGAAGTGCTAAGAGCTAGAAAGGAGAAAGGTGGTCTCGGGTACAGAAATCTCCATTTATTCAATCTTGCTATGCTTGGCTAGATACCTCTTCTGAACCCAAACTCCCTATGTGCTCAGGTTCTTCATGCTAAATACTTTCCAGATGCTGATATTCTCTCGGTGACTGAATTGCCAGGAATTTCATACTCATGGCGTAGTATTGTCCGTGGAGTGCAAGCTGTTAAAGATGGTTTGATCTTGCGTGTAGGAGATGGTACACAAATTAATATATGGTTAGACCCATGGCTACCATATGGAGTGACTAGAAGGCCAGTTACTCCCCTGAGGACAAATAGTGCTAACTAATCTGTCCGAATTGATTGATCCAGACACAGGGGAATGGGATAGTGCCTTAGCGAAGGATATTTTTTGGGACCAAGATGCAGAACATATGTTGGCTATTCCACTGAAACAAGGTATGGTGGATACTTTGGCTTGGCATTTTGAGTCTAAAGGGCACTTCTCGGTAAAATCAGCATACCTTGTTTTAGTAGACACTAGAGACCATAAGGAAAGGAAACAAATAGGTGAGTCAAGTACTTCTACCGGTCAGATAAACCTTTTCAAGTGGAATGATATATGGAGGCTTACCTGTCCACCAAAAGTGAAACAATTTTTTGGAGATTTGCACATAACAATCTGCCTCTACGAGCTCGTATCCAACGCAGCGGCATGGATATTGATACACGCTGCCCAGTGTGCTGGCTCTTGGATCAAGATGGTGGGCATTGCTTTTTGAAATGTAAAATGGTGAAGAAATGCTGGGCAGCAATGTCTGTAGAACACATCCGAGTCACCCTTCTTGAGTTGAAGTCAGCTAAGAATGTTACTAAAAAAATTCTCTCTCTAGAGCAAGAGACAAGGATGAAAGTGATTGGCCTCCTATGGGCATGGCGGCATGCACGTAATAAAGCAAATACTGGAGAACAAATGCTCTCAGTAGAAGAGGTCATGTACAGAGCCCATTCCATGAGTGTTGACAGTCTTATAGATAAGCAAGACAGCCTCGTCAAACCAACCAAGGTGAAATCACAGTGGTGTCCACCAAAATATGATTTTTTAAATATAAATTTTGATAGTGCTTTTTTCCAAGACCGGAAGAGTGGAGCATGGGGTTTCGTCATCAGGGATCATGAAGGTTCGGCATTGTTGGCTGGCGTAGGAAAATTGGAAAATACTAGCCTATCAACCCGTGCTGCCGCACAGGTTAATTAGAATTAATATAAAAATTAAAAATTATAGCTAATAATTATAATTATCTATCACACTCTATCTTTCAACTGTTAAATATCTTAAGCACCATACTCTAAAGATACATAGTTATTATTATCTAATTACAATATGTTTACTTAGTCATAATTTTTATTATTTGAGCTATGTGAATAATATAAAAATTTATTCTTATGTCTTCTCTCATACATGAATATGACACAATAATATTAATAATAACAGAAATATATTGGTGCATCTTAGAACTTTTTATAATATATATCTAGATTAAGATTTAGGAGGGCTGGCTACGGTACACCTCTTTACCTTTAAGGAGGTAAGATTTTAACTAAATATGGACCCTTCAATATACATAGAGAAAAATTAATTAGAAAATATGAACCCCTTATTAACTGCCACCTTATCTACTACCGGCCACATGCATACATGCATGCAAAACATTACTCCAACTATCGTTTGTGCAGAGATTTTGATTTTTGTTTCCCTGTTTCTTGTCATCCACACTCAAGTTCGTGTTACAGACAAAAAAAGTGACCATGTCGATCATGTAGACAATAAAAATGTTCAGATTTTGGATGACAATAAATGGCAATGATATGTAGACGTACAGAGGAAAAAAGATGATATATCATTAATAGAGAGAAAAAAAACATTCAGGCTATGTGCATGTCACATTCGCGTTGAGTAAAAAAAATGAAGCATCAACTGAGAAAAAAACATTTAGGCAATGGGCATGTCACTTTCAAGTCAAGAGTAAAAATACGTTAGGATGCAGAGACAAAAATAAAGATAAAAAAGCAAAAAAAAAAGTAACTACATCTCCTTTTTATTGGATCTAGATTTTCTTAATTTTCATTATTTTTAAATTGAAAGCATGTAAATAAAAAATTATTTTATTACCTCCTATCATCGTAGCAAACCCCTTACTTAGTCACAAAATTTTCAGACGGCATCACACCTCCATATGTGGTTTTTATTGTTTGAGCTATGTGAACAATATAAAAATTTATTCTTGTGTCTTCTCTCATATATGAATATGGCGCAACAATGTTAATAATGATTGAAATAGTAATTTAGAATTTTATATTGGTGCATCCACCTAGGATCCTACATGGACATCAATGTATTAATTACCCAATATATAAAAAATAAATATGAAGTAACCCCCATATATATACCAAAACTACCCCTAAATCTGAATCTAGATTATATATTATAAAAAAATTAAGATGAAACCATATTAAATTCTAAATTATTATTTCTATCATTATTAATATTGATGTGCCATGTTCATGCAGGGCAACACTACGGTACTCCAATTACTCCTAGAAGGTAATAGCTCAAGAGAATCACAAGCCTCAACTTTTAGAATATATACAATTATTAAATGCTAAAACAACCTGGAAAGAAGAAAATGCTGACTCTCCCATGTAGCCCAGATCGGATCTGTTAATGATCACCAAAATTCACCGTTAATCATATGCATGGCACGATCACGTGCTGCGTGTTATCTGATCGGCAACAACCGCTCCTGGATTCAGGAATTGACAGGGCCGGCACCTATCAGCGGGTATGTCCTGTCAAGTTTTTTTTAACAAACCCATTTCATGCACAAAGAAAAACTTATTGGTTAATGGATAATTATTAAATAATATATTGGTTTCCACGTAGGATCCTAAGTGGATATTTTGTTTTTTTAGAGAATTTCTTGGATTTCTCTATTTTTTTAGCATGTCTACCTAGGATCCTAGGTGACATCACCTGGAGCCTTCAAAAGAAGTCTCCAATTAGTAATAGTAAGATTCATGATGCCCTTTGCGCAGAAGCACAAGCATGTTTGGCTGCTATCATTGCAGCAGCTGATCAAGGTATGATGCAGATCCAGCTTGAATCAGACTCAATGGTCCTAGTAAAGGCCATCAAATCAGATGAATATGATCATTCCCTAGGAGGTGTTCTGTTTATAGAAGCAAAATTCTTGATATCCACTCAGTTTGCTTCTGTGGAGGTAGATTATGTTCCTCGATCTTGTAATAGTTGTGTGCATGAATTAGCTCGCATGGGTATGTCTTTGGGACCAGGATGAAACCCGTATATGGGTTCATCCCCTCCCAGAGTTTGTAAAGATTTTGATGGTTTGGGACCTTCCTGAACCATCTCTGTTACAGTAAAGTTAGCCAGTTTCTTCAATAAAAAGCAACTGATTAACCAAGGATTCTGCCCCCTACGCTCACGCTGTAGTAATTGTCACGGGCATTAGCCTACAAACCAGGCCCTGTTCAGGTTCCCTAACTTTTCACTATTTCTCCCTCACAAAATACATTTCCTAGAGAATGCTACAATGTTTTTCTAAAGCTACAGTGTTTTTTCAGCTATCTGAACACAGCCCATGCATCCACATACACATAGTGAATGAAGTCACCAAAAGTCAGTCTCAAATAATTGATAGTATTGCCGTCCTTGGTGATGTAAAAAGAGTATGAAACATATGGCTACTGCTACAAAACATTAATACTATTACTATCTCGGGTGGTGCCTCCTAAGTTATAATTCGTGATACATGGTAAAATGGATCAAGCAGACTCGAGCAACCAGCCTGTATACAACAATGGATATGAACGGATATGTTGAGATGCTGACACGGATCATGGGAGTGACGATTTACAAATGAACCTGTGTCCCTGCTGATCAGGTCTATTCCTCCAAGTCACGAACCAGTGTATACTGCTCGTCTGCAGATTCCAGCTTCAGACTGGCACTGTTAGGATGCTCATCGAGTTGGCTCTGCACATTTTTCTTGAGTTCATCACTGAAGCTGGGACCCAGCTGAATTTCGTTGAGCTTCATGAGATACCCTAGGCCCAAGAAATTCTTTAACTTGCTCCAGCCGGCAGCTTGCAGCCGCTCGAGTTTAGGCATTCCACCATCTTTAAACTCCACAACTGTAAGGGTACCCAATTCACGAAGGTCCAGCAGAATGAGACAAGGAAATGATTCCGGTACAAATTTGAGCTGGCTCCCTTGAAATGAAGATTTCCAAAAACGTAGGATCCGAAGATTTGGTAGCTTCCCAATGGCATCTATGGCATCTTGGTCCAGTCTGCTGCGATGTAGCTGCAACTTTGATAGATACTGAAGCTGTTGTCCTTGTACCCATTTCGTTACTCTAACTAGACGGCCCCACAGCTTTAGGTTCTCAAGGGATTTTGGAGGTGACAAGATCCCATCCAAACACCAATCCAAGTCATCTGCCACACAGTCCCTATTCACTGATAAAGACTTCAGATGATTGTGACCCGCAATGGCAGACCAGAAATCCCTGCAGTTTGTTCTGTCGACACCATGTAACTCCAACTTACGCAACTGAGTAAGCCCTTTAAGTTCTTTCATAGATGCATTTCCCTTTCCTTGTCCCAAACGGACGTAACCCAAAGTGCGTAGTGCATTCAATTTCCCAATCCCTCTTGGAACTTGCACAACACGAGATGCCTGGCGACCAAGAAAGTTAAAATTATTGTTATAGCTAAAGGACAGCTTCAGTTTGTTCTGCCTCCACTTCAATTTATCCATTGCAATCTCATTCGATCTGGAGGGCCCTACTTTGTGTTCACCTTTAAACCAAGCAGATGCATGAAGCTGCTGCAGCTTCCGAAGCTTGTTAAAGGTGGACGGTAATTGGAGTATATTTGTGCCTCTGATATCCATTGTGTGGAGTTGCGTCAAATTTCCCAATGACTCAGGCATTTCGGAAATATCCTTACATCCTCGTAGAGAAAGGTACTTCAGGTGAACCTGCTGGCAAATTTGATTGAGATGATGATTTTTTAGTCCTGAAGCATCTTCCAAGTCAAGTACTCGAACAAACTTCATGGTATCAGTGATGAAAAAGGATCTCCACTCCCCAAACACAGTAAGTGACCGTACATGTGACAAGTCCAGAGTTCTTTCAAATTCGTCCTTGTTCCTTCTCCATTTGTCGCTTATGGCGAGCTGACGTACTTTACTTCTTGTGTTCGAAATCGACCCTTCCTCCAATGTAAATACAAGCTCTTCCTTCATCGACTCTAAGACGCAGATTTCACGGATAAGATCATGGAGCACACATGAATAAATTTTCCCAGTGCTATGGGTTACCTTACTCGCTGGCATAATCATACTTCTATCCAATAGCTCACCAAAGTACTTGTCTGCAACCTCCTCTGCCGTGAGGTGTCGCATTTCCCTTGAGTAACCCTCCGCAACCCACAACCTAATCAAGCGTTTCCGCTTAATGTTCTTGTTCTCGGGGAAAATGGCCATGTACAGAAAACAAGACTTTAGATGATAAGGCAGATCATTATAGCTCCTACGAAGGATGGTACTTATTGTCTGCTGCGGTCCACTAATCCCCAATTTAGAATTCAACTTCTTCCATTCAGTTTTGGTTTTAGTCTTATCAGAGAGGAAACTACCAATCACAGATATTGCAAGGGGAAGTCCACCACACTTCTTTACAATATTACTCGCTTCCTCCATCAAATCATGGTTTGAAGAGTAATGCTCATCCTTCTTAAACACCTGAAATATTAATTGAAGATTTAGCACACAATCAGAAGACTATTCATGTGGCTTTTGCACCACAAGTGTCATAATTCCAAAGACAACATGAAAGGTGTATTTCTGAATTGTCATAAGACGCTCTTTTACAATGCACAATATTAGTCTTCAGTAGTATATAGTATTGGTTAAGGATAATTTAGTAATTTACCCTATACCTATTTATTTTAATAATTTTAATTGGTAACAATTCTCACTCTCTAATCTGTAACATAATCATATCAATTCAAAATAATGAAAACATAAAAGAATACTAATTAATAACATAATACAGAAATTTTATTTTTTAATATATTACACTAATGCCATTAAATTACTTTCCTAGATTACCCCTAGCCCACTATACTAACCTTAAATACAACTATATCACAAGAACCATTTAATATAGTATACAATTAATCTCGACCGTCGGATCTTTATATACTAGTCCTTTTTAACCGCTAGTATATGATGATATTGTGCGCTGTAAAAGAGCTCATGTCATAATATCCCACAATTCGCCACTCTTTCTCAATTGTCAGATAATATCCCACATTTGCCACACACTAGTCTTTCTCAATTGTCAAATCATATAGTGTATGTTTCATTATGGCTCATCTTTATTATAAGAGAATGCCAACGATTTTCATGAAACCCTATAGGGTTTTGTTAAGGTACTCCTAAATGACTATAGAAGCAAAGTGTAAGGAGATATTACCTCCTATTAGGTAATATATGTTTAATGTTTATTACATATATTTTTAAATCCAAGAATAGGAAAAAATATCTTATTGTTAGATCTAACTTTCCTTTTTTTTTTGGTCTCATAGATTTACATGGATCTTTAGAACAAAAGAAAAAAGCAACATGCCATGGTAACATATGACCGGCCAACATGCATGGCTGCTTTGCACGTGTCAAGTAACGTGACATGGGAAACATTTGATGGTTGTTCAAGTGGGTCAAGTAAAAATAATGTGACATGCCAAAAAACAATCGTTACATGGCATGGGTAACGCTTGATAGCTATTCATGCATGTGTGTCAAATAAAACTAGCGTGTCATAAGTGTGTCATAGTATTTATTTCATAATATGGTATATATATATAGGTGAGTTGTAACATTTCTTAACATCAAATTAGTGACATGCATGTAACATTATTTTTTTAATATGATATGATATAAAACATGTGCATGCTGTAGTGTTTCCGGGTGCGTAGACTTGTGTGATTAGATGGAGCAGAGGGAAGGGTGGCCCGAGGGAAGGGAAGGGATGCAAATATCAAGCGATTTTTTCCTTTTCCTAAATATTTTAATTATTAAAATGTTTTATTTATTAGAAAAATCGATGGCTACGATTCATTTGAGGTTTTACCCCTTATAAGGTGAATGGAGTACTTAGCATAGCCCAACTCTATAAAATGAACAAAAGTGAGTGTATGTTTTCACCCAAGATCATATTTCCATTTCATCTTTTAGAATATGTAACTATACCTTTCTTTTGAAGAGATCAAGTGCATCCTCGTATTGCATTAATGAAACTTCGAACACGTAGCCATCTGTCGAATATTGTCTGGCCAGCTTGTATTCCCTTGTGGTGACTACGATTACCGCATCCAGGAAAGTAATAAGCAATTCCCATCCTGGTGTACTCGATGTTAGATCATCAAGGACAATGAGGCACCTCTTCATCCGCAGAAGCCTGGCAATCTCGTGGATCATCTCTGGAAATTCTACCGTTTCGATTTCCCGACTTGCATTTGGCCCATAGAGTTGCCGAGCAATGCTTTTAAGGCAAGAGTCAACACTGAAAGGACGTTGCACAGTGATCCAAACACGATTATTCTGAAACAAGCAAGCAAGTTCTTCATAGACGCTTCTGACAAGAGTGGTTTTCCCGACACCACCCATTCCCAACACTGAAATCACCTTGCAGTCCTGGTTCTCGTATGCCTGACGAATTAATTCGACAAGACTGGATTTTTCTTGGCTCCTCCCAAAGAATTCATCAGCAACTTCCGAGGTGCTCAATTCGGAGATGGTTGAGGCTGAATCGGCTTGAGGTTTAACCTGAACAGAGGTAATTTTCAGAGAATTGTTTTTACTAAGAAATAAAGCTCATCATATCATAAAGAATTATGCCACGTGATCACCAGGATAAATATACTACGTAACTCCTAGTTTTATACAAAATTATTTAGCAGTGTTTGTTCCTCCAAGCCTTCAACACTTACTTTTCTTAGGCCATTGGACTTTGTTGTCATTAGCTAAGGTGGCTCTGGATTTGGAGTAAGAATAATGCATTTAGACCCCAAAATTGAGTTATAATCAGTATTTTCATGTTTCTACGGTATTTTAAGAGGGTGGTAGTTCTTGCAAAGACTAATCTTGTTAGGAAAAACTGGCTTGAGAATAAGTATTGCTGTTTTCTGTAGCAATCATGAAAATAAAACATATTTTCTTCAGCTATATGCACCTATCGTTGCAGAGGCTGGAATATTGAAATATATTCCCTTTTCTAAAAAACATTATGCTAATTTTTTTGCTGCGTGTAATACATTACCAGTCCATTCTTCTGAATTGTTTCATCGAGAGTCTAATTAAACAAAGGTGTATAAGCATAACTGTTGTTGACAGGTGCCGTAGCCAATTTGTTGGACCTTGATAATATAAGCCAAATACATTTTTGCTGGACTTGGTCAAGGGAACACATCAGCTCTGGGCACAATTTTCAGCGAAGTTATGGTCAGAAGGAGCCATTGATTGTAGTTTGCCAAAGCCTGGATTCGCCAATAATGCATTTCTTTGCCAAATGGCTACCACGGATGACCATTCTTTTTTATTTGCTCACGTGGTTAGATTTATTAGGCTGATCTACACTTTGTAATATTTCTGGACTGATTCCTCTTCAAATACGATGGAGTGAAATCTTCCCATTACCGAAAACATTTTTTTTTGTAATCTCGTGCATATATATAATCAGAATGGCCCAAGTGAGATTTAAGGGTTTGGGAATTTCTTGTAAGATTGTGTATAATGCGTGGGATGTATTGCATTGAGCTTCGGAGGCGAATATATAGGAGTACATGGCTTGGAGGGCAAGTAGCCTCTACTGGGGATAAGGAAGGTTATCCCGGGATTACAACGAATCGTGAACTAACCATATCTGGAGTTGGCTAATATACTTTAACACTCCCCCCAGTTGGAACGTCGGTGCGAATGCTTCGACTGGAGGTAGCTCATGCAGATGGTAGCCTCTTAGCGCTAAAGTAGTTGAAGGAGTGGTGGTGGACGTGGTCGTAGCCATGGAGGAGAGGTCGGGTGATCCTGACCCTAGCGTGGCCGCTCGGGTGGCACCCTGGCACCGTGTGATCGATCAGGGAAGCCGAGTGGTTGACCGTAGAGCCGAGATGCTGCGGGTGGGCAGCAGCTTCTAGCAGCAGGTTCATCCGGACGATGCAGTTGGATGGCAATGACGATGACGGAGCTTAAGAGTGCAGCTTACTGTCATCCTTCGGCACATCACAGGTGGTGTTTGCGAGTTTGCAGCATGAAGAACTCGGAATAGAGGCGCTGAGTCGCCGATCGGCGACGAGTAGCCGATCAGAGGCGCCTAGAAATGGAGGAGGTACTGGGTCGCTGAGGCTGAGCAGCGGCGCAAGGAGTGCCGAGGGGCCGATCGGAGGCACCAAGTGGTCAGCCGGGGCCGTCGGATGATCGTCCGAGGGCACCAAGGGGCGGCGAGGTTAAGCGGGCACCGCCGTCGCCGAATGGCAGCGACACCGGCGGTAGAGGCTTAATCATGAGCATCGTCGCTGCAGCCCAAGGAGGTGCAACAACAACCTCGTCCTTTGGTGGTGTCGACGATGAACGGAAGGGCGACACAAACCCATCTTATATCAGAAAAAACAAGCAGCAGCAGAGGACTGCAGATACAACCTAGGGTGCATGTACCAATTTCCCCTCCCCTCCCTTATCCCTTCCCATGGTGGTCAACAACCACAAGAAACCGAAACATAGGGGCCGATGAGGGAAGGCATGGCGTGCAAACTGAGCGGCGTCATTAGCTCTACGGTGGCGTGGAAGAGAGGACCAACGAGGGATGGCAGAGCCCCCAATGACGACGCGGGTGAGTGGCACAGCGGATGGGTGAGGAGGACAGGCAGGACTGTCAGTCCCGATGGGATCTTGGGGAGGGCGCCGCGCTGTCCAAGGCATGGCAGCTGGCGACGATGGGCAGTAGCTGGTGCGATGGCCTGGCCCGACCTCGGCATTTCCTCGAACGCGACGGTGGGTGCCTAGCTCCTTGGGTGCGGCAGTGTAGGAGGACATGGATGGCATGTGGCTGATGCGCAGGAGGGGTTGATGGAGGCAGCCCAGCAAGATCCAATCAGCCTAGGAGGTGAGTCCCTCTGTTGCTTGCTTGAAGACGACGCACAACGCTGCTGACCGGAAGGATCCATGCGCAGATCCTACAAGGGTGCTTGTTTGCGCTCCATAGCTACACCTTTTTAGTGCCATTGAGGTAGAGTTTTTGGACCAATTCTTATACTAACCTGCCATATGGCACTTGAAATAACCCTGTTTTCACATATGTGTTGTGTTTTTTAGTATGTCACGTTTTTGCAGGAAAAAAGCCTGATTTGGAGCGTTTATGTCCAAAGCCCAAAACCAACTCCGAAGAAATCAAGCCCAATGGAGGAGCCCAACCAATCAACTAATGGGCCATGTGGGCTTTCATAGCCCAACTCATGGCCCTAGGAGTCCACATCCAAAACGAGATCGAGTCAAACTCGGATTCAATTCGCACAGCCCAGGACAAGATGATCTTTCGGCACAAATTCGGAGATCTAAACGGCCTCAAATGCTAAAATATTAAATATAAAAGTTGACGGCATCGTCGAGCTCTTCCATTTGGACCTATGGGTCACATTATTTAGAATACGGAGCTAGGTGATATTGCCCCCGAAATACATACTGCCCAGAAGAGTCCGAATCCAAACATATTTCGGAGCGACACCATTTTGGGATCTTAACTTCATTTCCAAGGAAATTCATGAATACGAAAGTTCTTGGAAATTTCGTGCTACACAGTTTAGAGTTTCAGTTTGCCTCATTTGGAGTCCAGACGTGAGAGATATGACCTCGACAAGGAAGGGCTGCAAAACAGAAAAATCAGGACGTGGCTGATTTTATGGAAATCTTATTTGCTTGGCTCCTAAGCAAAGATCTCGTGGAAGGCAAAGGATGTCATACCCCCAAGACTCGTATAGGGTATAAATACAACCCCTAGGCACTCCAAGGAAGTGGTTTATCATCCATCCACCAAAAGAACTCGAAGAAATCCAAAGAGCAAGACCGGAGGGAGACGACGGCCGCCGCGAGTCCTCAAAGTTGTCTAGGGATGGCCTAGGCCGATCCGAGCCGCCATGGCCTCCCTGCGCCTCTTTTGTTGATCTCGTTCTTTCTTTGGTGCGTTTGTTCTTAGCTATACTGTTAAGATAGGTCACTTAGGGTCTTCTTGTAGTCGCGGTGACTAGGGGTTCATGCCGGACATACCAAGGGGGATTCGACACTACTTCGTGCCTTGAAACTACAACGCTGAAGGGGATAGTGTTGTGACGGGGTGTATCCTTGTGTAAGGTTGGGGTTTTGGGGGTCAATTCAGAGGTCACGATTTAAAGAAGCTTTGGATGAGATGCATGATGTACTTACTCGATTAGATAGAACTACAACTAGAAGGCGCGATTGGTTTAGTCATACCTTTGGCTATGCCCTATCTTTATCGATGTTTACGGGTGTGATCAATATATGGACTATCAATGCTTCGTGTTAGGATAGACCTGTTAGATTAGATAGAAATCCCTAGTAAGTTCATTGTCGATTCACGGATTGATAGACCTGTGAAGGAATACTCTAAGGGAAAAGTTACAACCGACCCATGAGCTTGCGGTTTATAATTGACGCGGCTAAGCGCCGTCAACAGCGCTACCCCAGGCGGATATCGATCTCCTCGGGGGCGGCATGGAGGCAGCGGAAGACGACGGCCTAGGGTTGTAACCTAGGCTCTGATACTATGTAAGATTGTGTATAATGCATGGGATGTATTGCATTGAGCCTGGCGGGCAAACATATGAGAGTACATGACTTGTAGGGCAAGTAGCCTCTCCTAGGGATAAGGAAGGTTATCTTGGGATTACAACGAATCCTAAACTAATTATATCTCGAGTTGCCTAATATACTCTAACATTTCTATCCATCTTGTGAAAGATAGATAAGACACCCATCTTAAAAAGCACTTTGACCCAATTAGAGAAGCGTTTCATATAAAATGTTGAACGTGTTTATAAGAATTAATGAATTACTCTCTCTACCTAAAAAGAACATAATTATGAGAAGTCAAAGTATCTCATGCTGACCAACTCTATATTAAATAATATTAGCATTTACGTTTCTAAATAATTTAAGTATGAAAATAAATTATATAACTAATTTAATGATACTTATTTTATACTATGGATGTTAGTATTTTCCTATAAAATTTACTCAAAGTTTAAACTGTTTGACTCTTCGAAAGCGAGAATTGCATTTTTGTTGGGACGGAGGGAGTAAGTTTAAGTAAAAGTTGAATGTAGTATTATAAAGTATTAGTAACATTTTTAATATACTTTAGCACAATAACAAAGATCTGGCTCAGACTTTTTTTTTAGAAAAAGTGGCACTTTACTTAGCCTCAATTCCTGCCATTTTTCCTCAAAAGAAAAAAAAATAGCAGATTGGGTTTGCAAATGGCAGGACTTAAATGTGGAACGTCCATCAGGCCGTCATTGTTTACAATAGTTAAAATTATAGAGGATAGTCCGTCATGAATAAATCAATAGCTGAGACATAAGAGGTACACCAATTGCTACAAAAATAGGTGGGACACATACAAAAATAGGAAATGTCCTCTCGGTACCATATTGTATCTGGCATGGGACCATGATTGGTGCATGGCATGAAAAGGATTAGTCCTGCAAGGTTGTTAAGATGGAGGCTCAAGGCTAATCCAATTTGAGTCACCATGATGGACGCCCAAAACAACTCGAGTTTGAATTCACCTTAGAGTCAAGGACCAGCACGCATTAAAAAGGATAGCACACACCAAAAAGCACGCCCAGGTTGTATACTGAGTCTGATTTTTAGGTACTTTATATATATGAAAAATTGAATGGAATGGAGCTTGAAATGGCACCTATCCACATCAATATTCTAGTGGAGTCAATGCAAATTGTCGAAACAATTGGACGTCCAAAATCCGCCAGGGTGCTACGCCACCATGGGGCATTGGCCTATAAGGGCGCGACCAAGGGGTCATCCCTGACCTAATTGTAGCACCACGTCTACCAATGTCGCACTACCTAGCACTTTCGAGAGGGGGGGTGGAAGCCTACATACACATAGCACCCTACTTACACTTCCACTATTTCTTCGTGTAATAGGGTCAACTAGAAGGTGCTATGGTGTTGACGGTCTTTAACTGCCATATTTAACCATCAACATTTACCATAAACAACCACCAAACTTAGTGATAGGAGTTTATAACTAATCATTTACACAAGTTTTGGTGAATTATTAATTTCAGAAGAGCACACCTGCATATGGAGAGAAAGCCCACTCGATATCCCAAGAAATACCTCTAGTGATTTAGTAAAAGAAGACGATGGCTAAAGGCCCACAAAACCTAAGGCAAACGAACACATCTCGGCTTGTCGACTGTAGAATCATCATAAGAGGCCCACAAGGAGTGGACCGGCTAAATATGGACCCGAGAGGTTACAATAGGGGGCTGACCGGTCTTGGTTTCTTGGGGCCCATTTGGTCACAAGATGGCCCGTTCGGTCCAAATTTTGGTGAGGTTGTTCCTTATGGCAGTTACATGCAGTTTCCATGCTTAGACCCCATGAAACCGACCAGACCCCTATATAAGCGTGGGTACGCCCCTGTTCAGAATATTCGGTTTCATATCAACTCAGATACACCTGGGGGAGAAGAAATGGCGATGAGAGCTTCACATTATCATTAGGGTAGGGAGTGTGATTAGTAGAGAGATTGGAAGATCATTATAGAGATTAGAAGGGAGATCCGATTGAGTTTTTCTTCGTACATGTGATCCTTCTTAAATCTTGTACGTGCTATATGTTATGTTCATAATTAAGTTATTATATGATATTGATGATTCCTTGTGGGTAACTGGTGTACCGATCCAATCGGGCAACCACAGCCGTCACAAAGAATGTCTTTGTAAGTGTAGACGTGGTGTTTAGACTTAGAAATTTCATTGGTTTGTTTATGATTCTCACTAGAATTAAAGGTATGTGTGGGGACTGAGAGCCCCTTATGCCCGACTCGATTTACAAGTTTTGAGTATTCTTCTCTACTGAATTTCAAAGCATTGTTTTTTTTATACCTAGAGGGTCTTTTGAGAAAGGTCAAACTAGGTCACCAAAGCAAGCGTGGAATTGATAGTACATTCTTATTATATATCCACTCTACCAAGAAAAACCATTTCATCTTTCCTTAAAGCTATTCTAGCTAGAAGATAATTATACCTCTCTTTCACGTAGATACGATACACTTGAATACTCACGGATGAAGTGCTATATTGGTATTTCCGTACGCTTGCGGGTATTTCGTAAGAGTTAAACACCAAGCATTTCTGACGTTCCTACTTAGTAGTGACTTGAGAAATGTCAACATATGGGTGGAGTTCAAAGTCTTATAAGTTGGCTCCACCCTTGCTAAACTAGTAACGTGGTACTAAACATGCACATACACGCTGCTAGAGTGCAAAACCTCATTCCTAAAAGGGAAAGATATTTTATTTTGGCCTCGACATAAAAAACGGAAGTTTTACTATGAGATCGATGTACAAGCATCTTGCTAGTAACAACGAAGTTAAAGTTACTTTGGAAATTTGACATATAAGGACCACTGAAAATTAAGACTTTTATGTGGTTAAGTGACATCTATTTGTTGGGCAATTTGGCTACATTAGAATGAAGTAATTTTTTGACAAATGTTGACCAATTTTTTTTAGGTATTATTCTACGGTGGTGGACCAAACTGCAGCCAACCGAAGAGGATGTGCTATATATATCCAACTAACCCTCCAGCCAAACATATCCTATATACTCTGTCAGATGTTTTGTAGAGACCAGAGAGTAGCGACGCTCTCTGACATTACCCAACGAAATTTTAGAAATAGAACAAATTTGCAGAAGTATAAATTGTAATTTGACTGATAAGTAAGTGGTGGAGTCTCAGCTGTTACCTTGTAGTGGAACAAGTAAAGAGCCTGGTTGTGGTCGGATGCTAACTGCGAAACCTGGTAATGTCGCTCCGTGCACAAACTTGCAATTTCAACTTGCCTCGTGGAGACAATGACTCGGCTTCCGTTCTTGTTGTCGGCGGGGAAGTAGGTTTTGATCCACTCCCAATCAGCTACGGAGCATAGGCCATCGATGACTATGAGGAACCTTGTCTCACTCAGAATTTTCGTCACCATTTCCTCCAATTCCGCAAAGGCGCACTGATCTCTGTCTCCATCGGCGCAGAGTTGGCTCACCAAATCCCTTAAAATTTCATCCTGACTCGAGCGACATGACAATTTAACCCAAGCCCGGCAGCCAAACGTTGTCTTTGTTCCACATCCACCACCACCGTCGTACGCCTCCATAACGGCGGGAGTCTTGTCAAGATGCAAACTTGTTCCCCATACCACAATCACCCTGAGATCTTTCACCCCGTCGTCGATGAGCCGGTGGAGTTCCACCTTCGAGCCGTTCGCCCCCGCGGCGGCGGCACGCCTTGCTTTGTCAATGGCGGCTATCGCCGAGAAGATGCCTGATTGCTCTGCCACCGCCTGAATGGCGGGGTCGGCGTCGGCGCGCGCGGAGCCCTTGACGAGGCGGCTGTACAGGCTCCTCTTGCTGACGAAGGCCTGGTCCGCGACCCTTGCCAAGAGCGCCTTTACCTCGAGAGCAGCTCGGCGCCGCTCGCACAGGATGCGGGGGATGCGCCACCGGGACGGCTTCTCCAGTTGATCCACCTTGACGGCGAAGCACTCGAGGCCCTCCTCGACGTCGTAGGCCAGGTCGCGGACCTGCTTCACCCACCCCGGATCCTGGTGCTTGTCTCCGGTCATGAGGAAGGATCTTATCATCTCGAACTCGTCAGCGATGATGGCCACATCGCGCTGGACGCCCAGCTGCAGGGCAACCTCATCCGCAACCATGGATTTGGCATGGGCGATGACAATGTCCAGCACGGACTTGCACGAGCTCACCGTTGAATCCTCCATGACTCACCACTCTGGTGTGGATCTAGATAGAGCCAAACTGTTTTAGCGCTAGACAGCAGATGTAGAGAGAGGAGTTACTGACTTTGTCAGCAAATGCTTCGCCAACCACACCCACACAAATATAATGCTGGTAAGGCACCTTGCCGTCCATTTTCTGGCTCGGGGCAGCGAGGAGGAGTTATTTGGTGGGAGCCGGATGGACCCACGAATGTTCCCTGATCGCACCTACTACTTCGGTAGGTGTTCGTTTTTTTTTAAATGCTTAGTATTGTATTTTCTAAGTTTTTCATATTTTTTGATTTTGTGATTAATAACGACATAATCATTGCGACTAACGTCGGTTTTGTAGAGATAATTCTTAAGTTAGTATAATAATAGGCTTTCGTAGTATTCTTAGACGTTATCATGGTGAAATGACTGTATTGGTTCAAAGGATATGCTTGAAGATTAAGTATAAGCCAGCTTGTCGTTTGAATGATGAGAGATACTTGGAGTAGTTTAGATCTTTGTTTTTCTTTGCTCATACTATATGGGGGTGCCAAGGATTAGTAGATTGACCTAGGAAACCTAGAGTTTATGTATGGTGCACACTCAAGAAATTGTAGTATTAGGTAGCTCAGATGAATTTTGGTGAAGGTTGATAACTCAAAAAATTTGAGTTGGACGAGTTTCGGCTTGATTGAGAAGATTGAATTCAGGGAAATTCAGTATGTACCGACTAATTTGGGGGTGCCAGGTGAAAGACACCGAATCAGTTGCTGATCTTGTTCACTTTGAGAGGTGAAGAGGGGACCAACTAATCTTGTGGTTATCAGCAGGCAGCACCGAATCAGTGGGTAGCCGCAAGAGCACTATAAGAATATATTTAATCCGTGACAAAAAAATTTTTTGACATTTTCAGACAATGTCACAGATCTGTAATGCACCAAGCCCATAATATTTCATCACATTTCGACCCACTAACAAGTGATGTTCTACAAAATTTGTCATATATACGCATGAAAGAAAAAATGTTTCAATAAAATAAACTTTAAAAAATAAGAAAAGATAAACCAAAGGGTAAGAAGATTTTAGAATTGAAAGAAAATTAGAAAAACTTAGCACACATGGAGCAACAAGGACTTACAAATAAACTATAAAAAACTCTAAGACTAGCTAGAGCAACAAGAGCCCTACCCGGTTACCACTGCACCACACCTAGGTGCATGCTAATTTTTCAAATTATTTGTACTATCATATGCACATAAGCGATGATACTCAAGGAAATAAAGAAATGAAGCTAATTTTAAAAATTACTTATACTATCATATGAAATTCTAGTGAAATTTGAATTTGAAATTCTTCTGAAATTTATTGTGGGCTCAAAATGGTGCACTGGTCCAATACAAAAATGGGCCCATTAACAAATGGGCAATATAAACTAAAATGATCTAATGAAAAAAAATACCACATCAGCAGCCATCATTGTTCATATCATCAAAATTATCCACATCAATAGCTATGCCAGCTGCCAAATGGCACCACCTATGACGTTTTTTTCATCATAGAAATTGGGCTTGGGCTGGGTTGAATGGGCTCAAAGAACAATCTATGACATTTCAAAAACGTCACATATTGTGTCTATCTGTGACGCCAAGTCCATGACATTACCTGATATCATCATGAACACTATTTTGTAGTGTTTTTTAGCGATTCATGATGAATTCATAACGTCATAGATTAGATGGTTCCTTGCAGTGGAGGTAATAGTTAAGTGCATAACAGAAGGCACCGACTAATTCAGTAGATCATGCACCATCACACCAAATCATTCACTCATTATGGATGGAAATAGCAGTTCAGTACTGGACCAAGACTGATTGATTCAATGGTGCTCGGATGTGTATCACTGAATGAATTGGTGGTTGCTCAGTTGCCATTAAATTTCAAGCTCAAAAAGGGCACCGATAAATTCGGTATCAGCTGAAAGGGGTCACCGAATCAGTCAGTCCCACTGCGTAAATATGGCAGAACCGTCCATTTAAACTGGCTCAAGTGCACTTAATCACCCATTATCAGACAATTTTAGCAAACACACTTCAAACTTGTTGAAATCCAGTAGTCTGTCGAGTGTCCCAGGGACAATCCCAGTCATCCACTTCCAACTTTTACCTTAGACATATCTCAAGATCGCTTCCACGATGGGAAACAGAACAAGCATTACATTTTTAGATACATACATGAAGGTACAAATTTTTACAAACCAATTTTAAACAACCTTAAAATGCAAGTTAAAGTTGCTAGGAGTTTAATAGAAACCGCTTTAGGTAAACTACTAAGTTATATTACAGCACCAAGTTTAACAGCTAGAGACATCCGGGACCTTCCGATGCTCTAGGGCTTTGGATTCTCCTTCTCAGCTTCCTGCGGTGGTGCTCCTGAAAAAACAACAAGGGGAGAAACCCTGAGTACGAAGGTACTTAACAAGGCTTACCCGCCTTACCAAAGAAAAGACTCTCAAGGAAGATGCGTGGCCTTAATGTGGGTTTGGCTGACTCGACTCTTTTGCAAAAGGCATTACTAGGTCTTGATCCTTAAATTTCATATTTAAGCTCAATTAAGTTGTTACTTATCTATCTAGGTTATAAAACACTTTTCATACAGTTGGTACTAAGCTCAATAAGCTCAACCAACATTTTGAATCAAGAATATCTTGTTCAACTTGTTTCCTCTAACAGCTGATGAAGTGCACTCGTAACCAAGAATTGTGGCGATCCAGACCAATTTACATCTTGCAGGATATACCTAGGCCCCCAGCTACGTACAACTGCGCAGGCTGCACGTAACAACCTTTCAGTCAACCGGGCCAAAGACCAGAAATATCCTTACTCAAACCTGGGAACGCACCTTCACGTGGGCCCCATGTCGGGTGACCACCCCATGAGTTTCAGGCTACATCCCCGCCTTTCTCTGACCCAACAAGTACGAGTAAGCAATATTTCCAATCATCGAACCAATCAACCTAATGAGCTTTACTGGTCCCATTCCCTAGTAAGTAACTAGGTAAAATCACTCGATCATCAATTAAAACAACAGATCGGTCCTTAGTCACTTGATCACCGTAGGCAGAACTATAGGATCGAGCTTATCTCAACCTCCTATCAATTTCACCCCACTATATTTCAACATCAAATCTCTTCTTGATTCAAGATAGATTAGTGCGTAGCCTAGTTTATTCTCTTTTAACTTAGCCTTACTAAGCATAGTAATTGTAGATACTGCTAATCAAATTCCTTAACTAAGCAAGGGTATTTTTAACAAGGATTATTTCATGCATCAAGGGTTTTCAATCAATTCCTATACCTAATGCAGCAATAAAGCATAATATTTGGACTCATGATTATTGTAAATTAAATGGGTAAAAATACAACGGGGCTTGCCTTGAGTCACAAAAATATTAGCAGGACAATATATTCTCCGGACTCTGCAGACACCACAAGAACCTCCTTGTATTGGGCTTTGTCTTCAGAAAGTTCGGTATACTCCACTTCAGAAGCTTCGGATTCTAACATGAAATGCAAGTTAGTGATTAGAGATGTAACAATTTGAAAATAACACACAAAACATTATCGAGAGATAAAGTTGCAAGCCAACACCACAAAACCTATTTTCAAAGAAGATCAGTTATTTTTCTTTTAGTTAAATTGTCCTTATTTCTTTTATATTTGTTATAAAGGAATTATTAAATATTCAAAATTAATTAATAAATAGAAAAAGCCTTTTCCCATTTTTTACTTCTGGTTTATAAAACACGATTCAGGTTTTTAGTTATTTTATAAATAACCTAAGCATTTATTCAATTAGCCCTACAAGAAAGGCAATTCTTAAATTTTTCATTTACTCAAAGTTAAAGTTTAGCATTTTTTAAAACATCAAAGGGAATAAAGAAAGCTAACAAAATTTGTTACATAATTTTCTGATTTTTCTACTATTTTCTATGATTAAAATAGTGAAAACTATAAATTTAAATCTAAATCTAAAACCTAATTCAGCTTCTTGCAAAACCCCCCCTAATTTTCTTTTCCTTTCCCCCGAGGTCCCTGCCCACGCCAACACAGGGCGCCGGCAGGGGCCGAGCTCTCCACTGGTTGACCGGCGGCGAACTCACCCGCGGAGGCTTCCCCGACCCTGACTAACCCCACGGTTAAACTTGCCTCGCCACACCGCGTTCCCAGGTGGGCAGCACCGGCTGGGGAGGTGGCGGCACTATAGCGCAAGGCGGAGGCAGCGGTGGCGCATGGCGACGCGACGGAAAATGGTATCACGATGGCGAGCAACAGAGCAACACCGAAGCAAGGCGTAGCTCGCGCGTGCGCTATCCTAGCTAGAGACGACTCAAGCTGAGCTAGCCCCATGCGCCAGCCATGGCAGGAGCACACACGGCGGCGAGCGCCTAGCAACGTAGCAGCGGCAAGACCGCGCCCAACAAGCACCCTACGAGCACCAGCAGACCAAGGCGGAACTTGCGCGCTTACAAACTCAGCTAGAGAACCTTTTCAACGCTGTCTCTCGATCAAGGCGACGCGTGGCCGGCAATTTCCGCCTTTTCTCGCCGGCGGCAAGCTGCCCAGCAGCTGCCATCGTTATGTTTTCCCCATCTTCAGTACTCCTTCCATCCAACATTAGGGCCTCCAAATTTTCCGAAAATTGCATACAAACTCCGAAATCTTCCAAAAGAAAACTTCTAGGAGGATCCTTGAATTGCATCTTCTCCATTGACACTTGATCAATTCGAGCAGAGATTGGAGTCGAATATGAGCTCCAAAGAATCAGCTTCGAAAACCCTTCAATTCAGAGTTTGTTTTCTGAATTTCTCAAATTGCTCCCAAAATTTGAATAGAACATGGGTCAAGTGACAAAAACATGATTATAGGTCACATATACGAGCACAACTCCACTGTTGGAAGATTTGGCAAAAGATCTCTATTTTGAGCACAATTTGCAAAAGTTTGTTTCAGCATCTAAACCAAAATTCTCTGAAACTATTTCTGAGCTGGTTTTTACTCTATTTTCTCCCAAGTACAAACCCCATCTTGGTCTGGTCCAAATAGAAAGAGTTGTCACATAAACCTTGCTAAACAACTTCATTTTTAACACCTAGCTCAGAAAACCAACAGATTGCTCATAATTGGCCTTCAAAGTTGGCTGTTTATTATGCTTAAAAACCTGAAACCAAAAACAGCCAAGTGTTGTTTTCAGACCATGAATAGTGAACCCTTTTCTTTTTCTCAACTCCATTAATTGAAGTACTCCAAAGTGATTTTTGTCTCAAATTTTTGACAGTTAGGTTCCAAAGGCCATAATCTTAACTTGGACATACTTTCAAATTTTGACTTTGGTCAACTTGACCCTCTCTTTCTCTATTCTTTTCTTTTGATTAAGCTCATTTGTCATCTCCAACACATAGTACTAAAACAGACGCTCGACAAGGGATGTCACAGTAAGTAGCAATGGCTAGGAATTTTGAGAGGGCTATTTGTACCCCTTCTCCTCCCACTTGAAAGCTCTTCTACCACTCGAATTTATATGCTGATAGAAGAGGCTTGCAAGGCACTAGAGGCTCTTGAGTTGACTGAGAAGATTAAGGGCAAATTTAGTGCTTAGGAAAGTAGCAAGTGTGTTCCGACCTTCTCTTGAGCTAGCTTAGGTCATGGGAAGATATTTGGCTTGTTACTCTTGGTGATCGACATCACCTAGAGGGTGAAGGAGAATCTAGGCCCCTCAATTGGTTTTGGTGATTAATGATGATATGATCATTGTGACTAACAAGTATTTTACAGAAATAAAACCTAAGTTAGTGGAATGATGGACTTTTATGGTATTATTGGCCCCTATCATGAAGACATGATTGTATTGGTGCAAAGGATATGCTTGAAAATTAAGGATAAGCTAGTTCTAAGTGTTGTTTGTATGATGGGAGGCACTTAGAGTAGTTTAGGTATTTGCTTTTCCTTTGGCCACACTATAAAGGGAGGCTAAGGGTTTGTCGCTTGACCTAAGCAATACTAGAGTTAGGTGTGGTGCACACTTGTGAAAACTAGTGCTAGTTAGCTCAAATGAAGCCCAAGGGAAGTTAGAAAACTCAAACAATTTGAATTGGACAAGTTTCGACTTTGAAAGAGAAGTTTACAGCACAAACGTAGTGGCGTTGACTGTTCCATCGAGGTGTTGCAGCACCATCGAAATAGTCAACGCCCCCTCCCCCACCCCGTTTTTGTCTAGAGACTGGTGCAACGCTCTTGACTGCGTCCACTGTTTCAACGGCTTGGCCATCAAAATAGTCAATGGTGCTCGAGATTTTGAAGACTTCAGTGTGCATGCTACTGGGTAGGCATCGATTGTTTCGACAGGGTGCCCGTCAAAATAGTCGACAGCCAATGTTCTTTGAGAAGACTTCGTGGTGCATGCCTCTAGAGAGCGTGGGCTATTTCGACGGGTACCCATCAAAATAGTCGATGGTGCAGACTAGCCGTTGGACTTCGAAGGTTTGAAAGAAAAGTGGGCATCGACTGTTTTGATGGAGTGGCCGTCGAATCATTCGATGCCACTGCGAAGTGCATAGTGGTTGGATTTTGTGAGGGGGCTATTTATACTCCTTCCTCCCCTCATTTGAAGCTCTCTTACCACACAAAATTCACTATGCTCCTAGCTAAGATTTGGGAGGCTATGAATTTCAAGAGAAACACTTGGTTTGATTGGAGTCCTTGATTTGTGAAGATTAAGAACTCTCTTTAGTGTTTGAGAGTAACAAGTGTACATCCATCTAGCTCTTGGTCTAGTGTAGGACAAGTGAAGAACTTTAGCTTGTTACTCTTGGTGAATAGGCATCACCTAGACGGTTTGGTGGTTGTGATCTTGGTGAGCTCACAAGGAGATTGTGTGAAGCCCCAAGAAGATGTACATGGTATTGGAATCCGCCGTCCTGGAGTGGGGAATGGATATCCACGACGTTAGCACTTGATCCTTGCGTGGATCAAGGGGGAGCTCTACCCTTGCGTGGGTGTTCCGACGAGGACTAGGGGGAAGTTGCTGACTCCTTGATACCTTGGGAAAAATTAGGCTCCTATCCTTCTCCTTACTTTATGCAAGTTTATGTTCTGCATTTCAATTCCTAGACTTGCCATGTTAGATTAGGATTGGACCTAGGTTGTATAACTCTTTTATCAACTAGATAGTCTCACAAGCTTTGGTAGGCACATGGGGTGATTAGGCTTATTGCATAGGTCTGTTTAACTGCTTAAAAATTTATAGAAGCCTAATTCACCCCCTTCTTAGGCATGTTGGCCCTTTGAGAGGGCTTGGTGGTGGTTATCTCACAAAGAGATACTCTTTCTCATTTCAGACCGATCAGCATACTGTGTGACTTCTGCGTGACAATTCTTGCATTTCATTTGTTGTGCCTGTGTAGGTTCGGTTTGTTCTTATCGATCCATTTCATCACTTTATCTGTTGATTACGATCAAACGAAACATTTCATTCGCCCGGTAAGGCCAATGCACCTTCAACCTTTATGTGACTTATGAACGATGTTCGCCCTTCCTTATTTTGATTTGATTCCTTTAATTTGGTACTCTTCGATTTGAAGCATTGCAAGGGCGTAGGGAATATAATGACCACCCCCAATCCATTCCCCATGGGTACCGAGTTACTTATTGGCTAAATTCCTTTATGCCTTAGATTATTGTGTGAAGACCCAACAAGGTGTACACGATATTATAATCTGCCATCCTGGAGTGGGGAATGGATATCCACTAGAGCTTTTGTCTTTGCATGGATCAAGAGGGAGCGATACTCTTGCACGGGTGCTCCAACGAGGACTAGAGGAGAGTTGCCGACTCTTAGATACCTCTAGAAAAAAATCGGTCTTCTATCCTTCTCTTTACATTTCCGCAAGTTTACTTTTAAGCATTTCAATTCTTTGACTTGTCATGTTAGAGTAGGATTCGGATAAAACATAAAACTCCTTAGGTACATCGGGTGATTAGGCTTGTTGCTAGGATTTTCTTTTGCAATTAAAATTTATAGAAGCCTAATTCACTCTTCCCCTCTTAGACATCTTTTATCCTTTCAACATGCCAATAGTTTGGCGAATAATCCTACTAATAGCCTTAGCATGATGATAGTCAAAAAGATATGTTTATTTGTTTAATCACAATGATGGAAATATCTCGTCTTGATTAATTGAGCGCTCCTCTCTACTAAATTGTCCTTCGTAAAAATACCACGTCACTAGAGGCACCAAAAAAACCTTTATTTTCAACAGAATGTTTGGGTTCCATATATAGCGCCCTGGTTTATTATGTATTGATATGAGGACTATGAGGATAAAATAGCCACGATTATTTAAGGGTGCGCTTAGTTGCCAAAAAACATACTATTCATCCAACTTTTCCCTATTCATCTCATCTCTCTCACTCACAGAACACTATTTATCTACAGTGTATTTTTTGTAAACAGTGTATTTTCGGGGAATCTTTCCCTAATCTAAACACACCCTAAGTCCCAAGTAAACATGTCTACAGTTGGTCAATAACAATTTTAGCTACTACTTGCATGTTATACCATGCTACCAATTTATCCCCAGCTAAAACTCTTTAAGAAAGAGAAACTTTAGTTGCCATTTGATTTATCACATTTGCCACTAAAACGTGGGAATAATGGATAACATGGTACTAGCTATAGAAATTGCTCATTCAAAGGTTCATAGCCTACTCAAATGTCCTTTGGAATATGATTTGCGACCCATTTTTTAGTTTGAAGTTCTCACACCCCAGATAATTTTCTACGACCTTTTTAATACACATTTTTCAAAACAGTGAGTCCACAGGTTTAATAAGAACATGACACACTACCTAGATTCCTGAGTAAACTTTGCATGCCTTGTTTACTAAGAATTTAAACAACCATTTATTAAGAAGACATTAGTTAGATTTACTATTCTCAAAGCTCCTCGACCTTTTAGGATGAGGCGACATAAGGATATTTATCCATGTGGATAGGTGATATTTTGGTTTATCGTTGTGGGTTGAACCAGGGCTGAACGAAAAGCTCCTGGATCGTGAGTTCGCTCGGCTCGCCTCATTAGCCTAAAGAGCCAGCTCGAGCTGACATTTTAGGTCGCTAGTTTAACGAGCGAGCTCGTTCTGGCTCGCGAGCAGGGCTTCTTATCCATCTTGTGTAAGATAGATAAACTATCCATGTTTAATATCCACAAAGGCCCAATTAGTTGATCAGGGTAGACAAACATGCTCAACATTTTCTTCATTATGTTCAACATTTATCTATAACGTGTTCAACAGCACTTCAATGTGTTCATTATTTGGACGTTAAAAATGTTGAAGCTACTAAGATGAAATGTTGGAATTGTAAGAAAACAATTTTGAAATGGTAGGTTCAAAATGTTGAACCGAACCCTTCTTCTCCGGTGGGAGCGGCGCTCGCGATACACAGGGCAGCAGCGGCGTGCGTGTGGAGCTCACAATGCATGACTGCAACGGTGACACGTGTGTGGAACTTGCGGTGCATGGCAACGGCGCATGCTGGGAGCTCATGGCGCAGCGACGACGCAGCTGCGGAGCAGTGTCGCAGCGGTATACACAAGCGGAGCACGACATGGCGACGATGGCTAAAGAGCAGATCAGGGCGGCGGTAGGCGGAGCACGGCCACTGCATGGCGGCGGCGGCGGCGGCGCGTGCAGGCTAAATCAGCAGCGGTGGCGTGCGAGGGTGATGCGGGTGGCCAATGCACAGCGGCAAGCAGGAGAGAGAAGGCTAGGGAGAGAGGAAGTTAGGGTTTAGGTGGATCCAAGAATGGTAATTTTTGCATGAATCTAGGGAGAGAGGAAATTAGGGTTTAGGTGGATCCAAGGGTGGTAACTTTTTTACACGAATCTCAAACACTAAAATTTGCAGAAGCTAAGATCTACTGCTAGATGGATGGGAATTCTACTCATGAGCTTGTCGAGCTAGAGCAAATCTTATATCAGGCTAAGAATAAAAGATTTCAACAACCCCATTGTTGAATCGAAAAAATTGGAACATTCAAGTGGTTTTAAAGGTGGATTTCAATTTTTTACAATAAAAAATCAGATTTAGTATAAAAATTCATAACTAATTTAATTTATATTAAACAAAACAAATGAAACCAATAACAAATTTCTCCCAAGAATGTAAAATATATTTTGGTGTTCTATTTGAAGTCCATACTGTTTTATTGCTTCTAGTCACAAGCATTATTTATTTAAATGATCTCTTTGCATTGTACTTTCAAATTTCAATAGAGCACTAATAGATATGTTATATTTTAGAAATATTTTGGTACTATTTGCATATTTTTAGTTTAAGACAAATTATTTATTAATTTATAGATGAAACAGAAAGCTTTTTTAAGTTAGAATATAGAACACAGCTTCGAAACAATCCAAAGGACCAAACTCGTTTCTTTTCAGTGGTTGAATGGTTCATGGTTCTCGGTTTTATAGTTGTGGCTGAACATCAGACTTCCACGATAGTTAGAGCCTGTAATTCTCTAAGGTACTCCGATTGTCACTTAGGAGGTAAGATTTTAAATAAATATAGACCCTTAAATATTAGATGAGATAAAACAATTAAAAGGGCAAAATAAAAAAAATGAAACAACAGACTATCCGCCACCTGATTATAGGAGGAAGCATCTGCATGCATTCCATGTACTATGCTTTGGGATCAACAAGGTCCATATTTTTCAAGGGTGAAAGAAAGACAACCCTGCATGGCCTTCAGTACCTCCATCTCCATCTCCACCCTTTAAAGCCACCACTTCGACTCTTTTCTAAGTCCACCCAGAGTTGTGCCCCTAACAGTCATGGCTACTCCTAAGTCTACCCAAATCTGTGTACCCACAAAATCATCTCCATCAAAATTAATGCTCTAGATTAACTCTACACCCTCATCACTCAAATCCAAAGGCTTATATCAATTTTTTCTCTCTCATCATCACTCATCCTCTTCCACCACCCACGGATTCCTCCACCCGACGGTTCACGGTTCAGAGTCTCGCATCACCGGTGCCGCACGCCTCGCCGCCGCCATGACCGACGCCGCCCGCCTCATGGATCACCGCCGCCACCCATCACCAACGTCGCCTGCCTCCTGATCCCGCTGCCACCCATCCTATCCATCCACGACGTCACTGCAGCCACCACCGTCGCCGCAGCAGCTGCCGACGTCGCGATCTCCCTCCCCTGTCCTGCACGACGGTGCAGCCGATGAACGTCGTCCGCCCACGGCGCTGCCGAATACTCGCCGTATATAGGCCGCCATAAGGACACGACGTCACCGTCGCCTGCGAATCGACGCTGTCAGCCGGCCACATCGCTTCCGCCAGAGCCGCCGACGCCCATGATCCCGCCGTGCTCAGTTCCCACAAACAGCTAGGCCAAGTGTGCTCCGACGTCCAGGAGGCGGCTCCGACGCTCCTCTGCTGCCGTCCGGGAGACGGCTCCTACGTGCTGGCCAATTCTGTTCAAGAGGGGCGCATCCATGTTGTCCAGGGAGCGCTCCGGTGCTGACGCCACCGGCGAGGACTGCCACAGGTGATCCTCTCCTGATAGATCTCCACTTCGCTGCTTCCTGTCCCGCCTCCCTCATCGGTAGTAACTCTGATCCCTTGCTCCATCTCGATGGCCGCCACAGCGGACAGATCCACGAGGCTTGCCATGGGAAACGACAGGGAAAAGGCAGAAGGTAAACATGTATCACCTTGGATTGATTTCCTTATTAGTTTATTATGGGATGCTTCCGAACTGAGATTTATTTCCTCTCTTTTTTTCCAGATTGAACTACTGGGTTCTATGGATTTTTTAAGCCACGAATTTCAGTTAGGAGCATGCTTTAGTCTTGTAGAAAAAAATATTGATACTATAGATTAATTGGGTCCCTGTTTGTTGCCTCCGCAGAGGAATGCTTGCATGTGAAAGACTACGTCTGACCCAAAAGTAAATGGCATAAAGTAAAGTTTCGAATGTGGTTACTGGTTAACACTCGCACTATTATTGTAGGCATGTATCAAATACTGCTAGATGCCGCAACTTGGTATATCTAATAGAGTAATAGACTGATGCTTTTAATTGAAACGTGACTAAACCTAGATGTACCTAGAGGTCTGGAAATGCAACTACTCTGAAGCAATGGCATAATTTCTTCTGGTTTTCTTTTAATTATCTCACTTCTTTGAATAGAAAAATTGTGGAAAGGGGCATAAAGAAGAGCAAAACAATAGCTGGTCAAAGCAATCATTGTGCAATCACAATTGGCGAGCCAAATTTCCATTCGTATTTCTATTTACCATAATTATTTCTGCTTTTCATTTTTGAGAAATGCTCTCGAGTACAAGCTAGATTGTTTCATGGTAAACCAGTCTATCATCTGAGACATGAAGTTATAGGACCCCTTATTTAAGTTTAATATCTTTCAAAATTATTTGTACATTTTATTGGGTTTCTTCTTTCTTGCTATGGTCAGAGCATTTTAATGAGCCTGGTTCAACCTATAAACACAAATATATAATCGAGGTTCTACATTTTTCTTATCCTTTTTTAGGCAAAATCTATTCTCAGTTGCAACGTAAGATTTTTATTCATGTTGGTAGTCTTTTCCAATAACAGTTAAATATTTACTTGTTCTAGATATTCATTTTTCCATCGGTTTTTTTTAAAATATTCTTTGAGGCTATTTTACAAAGACAATAAATGTAGTTTTTCTTTGATAGCGAACTTGCTTAGCTTTTGAGTTCTTTTTCTATGCACCATGGCCATACTGCCTAACAATTTTCTTACCCTGTTTAGGTAATTACCAAATCTTTGTTCAGCTTTACTCACTTATCTGTTTTTCTTAATTTTTAATGTATATATAGTCCTTTTTTGTTGAAGCTGTAGCGTTAGCACGGGCAATATACTAGTGTCACAAAGTAACATAGTATATTGGAGCTATTACGTTTTTACCCCTATCTTAAATCTCAATTGTGATTTTACCCTGAGTTTTCTTCGCTTTGCATTTTTACCCTTACTTTTTCAAAATGAAGATTCAACTTACCCCTACTCCGTGAACAACACATAACAGTGTTAAAGAAGACAAGTATACCCCTGGTTTTTAACAAACTTTGTGATTCTACCTTTGTTTGGACATCATATTTTGATAGCAAATTAAAGCTAGTATTGGTTGCTGACTCCACAAAACTAACCAATCGTACCTACTTAATCTTCAGCTGGCAATCCATAGATAAAAGGCAGTGACATGTGGGACCCGTCCGTCAGTTCTTTCCCCTCCGCTGCATCTCTCTCTGATTGAGCGCATGCCCTCCTATGGCGAGTGGAGGAGCTCAGGCATATGAGTGATTCGTCCACGGCGGCCTCGAATCAGCACGAAAGAAGACGATTAGAAAATGACATTAAATCAAATCGAACAACAACGAATCGGGGAAGCAGGGCCTTGAATCGACGGTAACTTCCTGGCCCTGGACCTGGAGGTCGTTCTGCACGCCGTCCAACTCCTTCTTGAACCCCGCCGCCGCCTTGTTGTGCATGCGTGCCCTTGCTCTAGACCTGCTCGCCTGGCCCCTTGCGCTCGCACAGCCGGCCAAACTGCGTGCCCTCACAGCCAAGCGAGCCACGCGCCCACGCCGGAACGCGGCCGGCCGAGCCGCCGCCCGCCCGATGCGATGCCCCCGAGCCCAACCTCGGGCGGCTGCTCCGCCAGATACCCGCCGCCGCCGCTAGGGTACCGTGACACTGGGAGGGAGATGCGCGAGAGAGGCGGGAGGGAGTCTGGGTGCAGGAGAAGAGATAAGGTGAAGGGTACGGTGGTCCTTTCACGGATTTCTTTTATTTTTTTAATTGTTTTATTCAGGATGGGGCTAACGTGTTTAAAGTAGGGGTAAACGGAGGCTTTAATTGTAAATAGTAAGGGTAAAAATGCAAAGTAAGAAAAAGTAGGGTAAAATCACAATTGGGGTTCAGAGTAAGGGTAAAAACACAATAATTCCTACATTTAAAAATATTTGCAAGAGTTAATTTGATGTCATGTTTAAGTCATTTCTTTTTCACTTTCACCTTTCTCCGGTCACCAATGCCCATATGTGCATGTATCATACCTCCAGTCACCAACGCCCATATGTGCATGTATCATGATATGTCTAAAGTTGTGTCATTGTTCTTGTCCAATAGTACAGCTTAACAACTTTCATATATTAAATTTGTCGGTGTCATTATATTCTATTACAAAAACAGCAATATGTTATAACGTACTATGTCACCTTCCTTTTTCTTGTTCAAAATAACCGTGTAATCCATGAAACTAAAAGAAAACGAAAGTTAAATCTACATCAATCAAGTTACATATACTAAAATATACTTTTCCTATTTTTCGGATCTAAAAATATAAATATTAGACATTAAACATATTACCTCATAGGAGGTAATATGTCCTTAGCTAGACTTTCCTTCTATAGTTATTTGGGAGTACTTTAGCAAAACCAAAAAAAATACCAAAGTAGGATTTGCAACATAATCAGACAATGTTTTGTCAAGGGTATTTCAGACAGTTCAAGCTTCAGCTAAGAAAGTGGGCCATCCAAAGGTTGTGACATGATTGAGCTGCCGAACTGGGCAGCTACTTAAACAATTGCTTTACACATCAGTGCTTCTTGCAGCTTCTGGGCATTCTCTAGCTCGTCCAAAAGAATCTATCTTCTTCAATGGTAGCATCTCTAATATACGAATCTCCGTCACGAATACCGTCACGCTCTCGGATGTTTCTCGTGCTCTCATCGAGCCACGTCGCGGCCTAGCCACGACCGTCCGATCGGGCGAGCTGACGGACTAGATCGGGCGCGGTTGGGTTATTTTGCAAATAGGACCTCGTACTTCACCGAAATCAACCCGCAGTATAGTCTCCTATCTTCCCGGCCGTTGGATCGGCCGGATGGAAGGCTCGGATCAGGCCTTTCCTCGGTATTTTACAAAAAAGACCTCGGATTCTACGGAAATAGAACCGGCCGTCCAGCTCCCTCTCACAGAAATTTTATGTCCAAGCCCTCATATTTATACAAAATCAACCCGCCCTCCACCACAAACGGTCATAGAACATTTTCAGAAAAACCCCTGAATTTATATAAAATCAACCCGCCATCCTTTTTCTCTCATAGGAAGTTCATGGAGATGTCCTCGAGTTCAAATTAAATTACACTATAGCCTGTTCTATTAGCTATTTATATGCAAACAACACTAAACGTACAATCTAACCAAAAAACGCGTTCGAACCAAAAAGTATCCAACATAAAATTTTCTTATAATTTCAAGATCTATAACTTCATTCTAGAACATATTCGTAAATCCAAAACAATTTCACTAGATATTTATATAGGACCCGTCGTACCTACTATTCCCATAGCGGAACATCCTCAGATTTAAAAGTTTTCAATAAAAAATAATTAAAATTCAAAAACCTAAATCTTTGACACGTAATAAATTTTAAATTCAAAGTGTTTCCGTAATTCATTCCCACCTATGATTTGGATACCAGAACATTATAATTTTTTTTAAAGAATGACCATGAAAATGGCTCAGAATTTAAAAATAGAAAAAACAAACTCATTTTTTCAATTCCCCCATTATACTAACATTACGCATTAAAATTTTAAATACAAAGTGTTTCCATAGTTCGTTCCTACCTATGATTCGAACACCAAAAGATCTCTAATTTTTTTTAAAAAAAAAGTAACCATGGAAACGGTTTAAAAAAAACAATCAAAGTCACTATTCCAATTCCTCCATTATAGCTAACATCCAACCACCAAAACGAATTTAAAAATCCAAATATATTGTAGAGCAAACTTAAAAAATAAAACACTTCTCAAATTTCCCATTGTAGGTAACATCTTAAGATAAAAGTGTTTTTAACTGAACACCCAAATACTTTTAAATAAACAATTTTTCAACTTCCAAATTCCTCTGAATACAAAAATCTACAAAATTTATACATACCAAACATAATTTCTTTGTAATTCTTTTGCATAATTTTTCATATTTCAATATACTACAAAATAAAATATACCCAATATTCTAACCCACAACATTTTCATATAGACTTTTATAGGTTCAACACGTTTTTTTATATATTTTTAGAAAAAAAAAAGTTTATACAACCAAACGTTAAAAAAACCGTAAGCACATGTACATCCACTGATCATCCGCGGCAACGCCGCGGCCTTTTCTAGTACTCTAACTAATCAGTAATCGATGGCAGAACGCAATTATTGATTCAGAACATGGGCCTTACTAATTTGCCAATTGCCACTGAACAGTGGGCCATAGTGCAACAATAAAAAGGCCGTTCGCGGGCATCTACTGGTCAGCTTACGACCTCTCACCAAAATTCACCCTCAAATTGACAGGTTTTGCACAGTCTTTGAGCTGGCTCTGTACTCGCATAATCGACGAGTAGTGTACCCTTGTCAGAGAAACTTCCTTGAGGCTTTCCAGAAGTTGTAGCCCAGATAGAACGCCGTTGCTCAAGCAACTGAAGACTTCCAGCACCTCAAGGCAAGGCATTGTTGTCTCTTCGAAATACACCACCTGGACTTGTGGCAAGTCAGAGAGCTCTAGCACAACGAGGCTTGGGAATGACGAGCGCAAGAAATGGAGCTCTTTGCCAAGAAAAGATAAGGACCTCAGCCGCAGGGTCGAGAGATTCGGTAGCCTCCCAATGACCTCAATTGCGTCCAGCTCCAGCCGGGTGTAGCATAGCTGCAACTTGGAAAGATTCTGCAGCTGGTGGATCCACCGAGGTAAGTTCACAAGCTTGCCTTCCACCTTGAGACTCTCTAGATCTTTGGGAGGAAAAAAGCGCACCTCGCCCGCATGTTTAGGCTGCGAAGTGCCAGCCGTGGCCGGCAAGACGCCATTAGCAGTAACAGGGGCCTCCACCACAGCTGGCCCATTGTTGGTGACTCCATCCATGTAGGGGGTCTCGCCTAAACAACCATCTAAGATTGGCATCCCGACTGATTCAAACAACCTCTGCACAGATAAAGACCGCAGACGATTATGATTGGCAATCGCTGACCAGAATTCCTTGCAGTTCTTGTCGTAGACGCCGGTCACTGCCAACTTACGCAGATGCGAAAGCCTTTTAAGCACCTTCATTGTGTGTCTACCCCAAGCAACGTTGACCACACTCAGCGTATGCAGTGCCTTCAACTCCCCAATCCCTCTGGTAACTCTGACACCATGTAGAGTATGATGCATCCACCCAGCGGTTAGAAAGAAGCTACCGAACTTGGAGATGTCATGCCTGTTCATGCCAGCATGTAGGAGCTTTGGTCTGCAGAGGTAACCACACAAGTCCAGCAGCGAGCAGGAATAGAAGCAGCACCAATTACGGCATGATCTCCTACGAGATATTTGCTGCAAAATTTTGTCGACGAACTCTTCATATATGTCGTCTTTATGCACATCCTGCCGCACAAAGCCAACACGCAGATATTGTAGGTTCTGGAGATTGACAATCGTTTTTGGCAGAGTCATTATGAATGTATCTTTGACGTCGAGTGTCTGGAGGTGTCTCAGATTCCCCAAGCAATCTGGCAGCTGTGTAACACCTCTGCATCCTCGAAGCGACAGATATCTGAGGTGACGGAGGTTCCCGATGTGAATGAGATCGTGGTCTCTTAAGCCTGATGTGTCTTCCAGATCAAGCACCCTAAGCAATTTCATCTTGTCAGAAATTAAAAATGATCTCCACTCCCCAAATACAGTGAGTGATCGTATGTGGCCCAAGTCCAGTATGCTTTCGTACACATCCTTTTCTCTGGCCCAATTGCTACTTACTGAAAGGTGACGAATGGTTCCTTGTACCTTCGAGCTGCAGCCCTCCTCCAATATATAAACAAGATTTTCCTCTATGGACTTGGATATGCAGATGTCACGGATTAGATCGTGAAGTTGACAAGAATCAATTTCTCCTGTGCTATGTATTTGTCGGTAGGATCATGCTCCTATCGTACAGTTCAGCAAAGTGTTTCTCTCCTACTTCTTCTGCAGACATGTGACGCATTTCACTTGAGTAGCCCTCTGCAATCCATCGCCTCAGCAAACGTTTCTGCCTGATTTTGTGGTCCTCAGGAAAAATGGACATATACAAGAAGCTGGACTTGAGATGATACGGAAGACCATAATAACTCTTCATAAGGATTGTTTTTATCATGTGGAGTTCTGTATTGATCTCCAATTCAGCACTGATATGATCATTCAGCTTCTTCCATTCAAGTGCAGTCCTCGGTTTATCAGATAGAAAACCGCCTATCATAGATATTGCAAGGGGAAGTCCATGGCACTTCTTTAGGATAAGTTTTGCTTGCTCCTCCTGATCAGATCTTAAATCACCGTATTCATCCTTCTTGAATACCTATGATAATCAAATATAGACCTAAGTATCCAATTTTTTTTAAAAAAACTTGAATACTGTATGACGGTACTAGGCTAAAAAATCTTATAAAATTGTAATATCTGATAGAATAGAGCGAGCACTACCCATTTATTGCCATTCAGTTTTAGTATCACTTGATACGATGCTTTAACCCAACCCATTTTGTTTTTATTATGCAGATCTCCGTTTTTTATTATTTTATTGTTGATGAAAACCCAGAAAAATGAAATATGTTGGGAGTGATCCTATTAAACCATGTTATCCATCAAGGGACTACTAAATTTCCTGTGAAATCAGCAAAATGCGAAGGAAAGGATCAAAAGAAGGTTTGTCAACTTGTTGATCTGACCGGCCCGTCACATCAACATATCCATTGAACTACAGTATTGAACATGATTTAAAATAATTTTTGAATCAAGTATGCTCAGCTTGAATATGGGTTAACATGTGAATGTTGTCCACAAGAACAACGTTCTCACATTTTAAGCCAGACTTGACTTTCGGAGTTAGTGCCGGTGGCTAGGCATAGATGCGTCTCTCTCTATAGATCTAGTCGGACTCCTACTCGTAAACTTTACGTACCAGTCAGAGGACTCGCGGCGAAAGCCTTTTAAAGATTGGGTTTCATGGAAGAGCAAACATCAATCCTAAGTTAGACTACGCAACCCTTAACCCTTAAGGACTTCACGTTCTAGTTTTATCCTTAACGATCCTACACATTTCATTCCTTTTGCTTAGCCGCAATGGAATCGGAGTTTGGTAGATTTTATATTAGAAAACATTGGTGAGGGTCTGATGTTTTCCTTGGAGTGTATGAACCTCGCTCTGATACCAGCTGTAGCGATCTCACCCGAGAAATGGGCCCACTTAAGTATATTCCACCTTCCATTGGTGCTAATACACGAAAATGTTCCCAAGTGCGGATTCGACCGTCGAGTCAAGCTCGACCAACGGCTACTGAAGATCGTCCGTCCATACGCTCACTCGAAGGCGAGTTCCAAAGATCACATCATTCCACAATTCAAAGTACAACAAGTCTTAGAGTTATTACAACCAAATTGAAATGATAAGGTAAAATAAAATAGTTCGAGTTCATGCAGCGGAAAATAAACGAGATACTAGCGACGATCCATAGTATCGTCACGATGAAGTCAGCCGTGACGCTACTCCTCACGATCCTCGGGAGAGGTCGGCTCCCACTCGATGCTGTAACCAGGAGGAAGCTGGGAGGCCCAAGCCATAGAGGCAGCTACCTCCTGAGGGGACGGTCCTGAAAATTTGAGCCACAAGCAAGGCTGAGTATACTAGTTATACTCAACAAGACTTAACCGACGGGTGATCACTACATCACCGACTCCTAAGATGAGAGGCTGTTTGGCTAGTGGGGTTCTTTTGCCAAAAGCGACTAAGCTGATTTCTAAATTCTCCATTTTGATTTTAGTTCCTTTAACCTATCCATTCTAGGTGAGCCTTGCTAACAATCAAGTTTTGCAATACAATTATTTCATACAAAGATTTCATCCTTCCAAGTTCCACTTCATAATATGTCATACATCGGTCAAGCAGTCTCATTAACCACGAGAAGCGGACAGTTCGAACCGAATTTACTACCTGGCCAGGGGAAAACCCACACATACGGAATGGTTGGAAATGCCAACACACCCCAATCCTTTCTCATCAATCCACAATTCGGAACCGGGTCCATTTCCTCAGGATAAAGGTTTACTGCTTCACTCACAGTCTCACGCATATATCCACAAGTGTACGGCAGGGGAAAACAATGGTTTCCAAGGAGAGATGGCTATCGGCCCTAGCTGCTTCAATCTGATACCGGGACTTACCGGCCCCATAAGCCATGCATATATGTGGTACGTTCAAACGCTTGACACAAAAGTACCACATGTTTCCAATTAAAACATCGATAGACGGGAATCTACAATCATCCGTCCATCATCTCTAGTGTTTCTGATATGAGTAGACATACAACTCCTATATCTCGCGAGTGTCGGAAAACACTCGACTTCTATCGTCCTTAAGCATAGCAACTATGGGACCTAACATACTAGTGTTCAATCAAAGGAACCTATGATCATGCACTCTAGGGTTTCATTCAACTCCTTGAAACTTAAATGCACAAACATATAATCAAGTAAATCGCGGAAGTAAAGTTAGGTTATGCTCCGGGGCTTGCCTTCCGGCTCGAAGCGGTACCACGTGCACCACGTTCACCTCGGGCTCCTGGGCGATCTGCTCGGCAGCGGGGACTAGCTCGTAGACTCCGTCGGCGAGACCCGAATCTACACGAAATGCATGAATGCTTAAATATCGAGATTTAAATAGTTAGGGTTTATTTAAATCTTGGTCAAAGAATTGAAACGGGTGAACATTAATTATAAGTGAATATACCCTTTTCATTTGAACCTTTACTCTGATTTTAGAGTTTCAGGTTTTTTTTTCTATTTTCTTTTCTTTTTCTTATCTTTTCTTTTCTTTTTCTTCCCTTTTCTTTTCTTTTTCTTCTCTTTTCCACTATTTAAGCCCTTTTTCCATTATTCCACAGGTGAACTTAGGAAATTTATTTTCATGTACCATTTGGCCAGAGGCTTGCTCATGCCAAGGCAGGAGCTTAGCCCAAAGTTTGGCTCAAGATAATTTTTCTATAATTTATTAAAATTATTCTTATCTTTTTGCCTAAAATCAAACTAAAAATCCTACAAAATAATTACAAGGTTTTTGTCCAAACCACTTGGCACAGTGGCTTAGGATGCCAAGAGTGACATAAAGTTTGCATGTGATTTTGAATTATGAATATTTTTGTGGAATTTCACCATGTTTAAACTACCAAAAATCATTTAGCCATTTTCCAGTGTCCAAAAATTACCATTTTCATTATTCTAAGGTTTCTCATGCCTTGATTTGGCTCCTGTGTGAAGGAGATGATTTTTCACTAAGTACATTATTTTTTGTGATTTATTTGCCAAAACAGCAGGGTATATGTTTGGAAAATCATAACCCTAAATCCACTGGGAATTTTTGTGCACCCTTTGCGCATTAGGCTAATGATAATCACCCTAACAACATATCCAAAGCTCAGCTCCAGTGCATGTGTAGATTTTGAACTATGATGAAATGTGCTCAAACTGAAATGATTTTATATTTCAAAATCTACAGCTCAACTGGGTGAGGTGCAAAGAAAGAAATTGTTCTTCTAGATTCACTGGTCACTACAAAATTAGTTTGGCATTTTTCTGATTTTTCTACGATTTTCTACGAATTTTTGAAGATCTCAGCGAATTAAACCTAAAATATAGAATCTATTTTACGCGGGGAACCCTAGAAGTTTTGAATCTCTTGCGAAAAGGTCCCTGCATTTTACAGTCGCCCCCCTGGAAAGAGGTAGACGACACACTTAGGTCCCTGGGCTCGCCGGCGTGTTTACGCCGGCCAAACGGCGGCGAGACCGGGCCGGGAAAGTAGGGGGAAACGGAGAGGGGCTCACCGCGGTCCTTTTGAGCTAGGTCTCGAGGTCGGGGATGGCCGGAATCGAGGTCAGCGACGGCGGTGGCGGCTCGGCTTGCTCCGACGAGCGGCGACCGGCGATGTTGGGGTCGGAGGGGGTCGGGGAAGGGGTCGGTGAGCACCAGCGTGGCACGGCGAAGCTGTTGGTGCCCTTGGCTCAGCCGGAGGAGGAGCGTAGCGAGCTGTGCACGTGCGCGGGCGGCGGCGGAAAGCTCGGTCAACTCCGGCGAGCTACGCCGGCGGCTGCGGTGGCGGAAATGGATCGGGGGTTGGTCGAGGAGTGGCAGTGGGTGATGGGGAAGCTAGTGAGAGCCTCGGTTTGGCCGGAGGAGCAGTGGGGAGGGCTGCCCACGAGAGCAAGCTCGGCGGCGCCTCTGCGAACTCCGGCGAGGGTTTTCCGGCGCGCTGAGGAAGGGAACTGTTTGGGGGCTTAAGTAGGAGCGAGAGGGGAGGAAGGGGATGCTCGGGAAGCACGGGATAGAGGTTGGGGCAGCTCAGCGAGCTGTCGCGGCGACAGCGGCTCTGCCGCGGCCGTTGGCGCCTTTTCCTGGCGTCAACGCGCGCGCAGGCCAGCTGCAGGCGGCAGGCGCGCGTGGGCGAGTCGAGAAGACAGGGCGGAGGGGAAAAAGAGACGGCGTGGTCGCGAAAGTCGCTCGGGGGACCGATGGGCAACGGCGGCGACGGCAATATCCGGCGGTCCGCGGCGGCGACGCGACGGCGAGGCGAGGGTCAGCGCTACAGTGCCTCTCAGGCCACGCGAGCTGGCCAAACGCGTGCACCGCGTGCGGGGACACACGGCCGCGCCATTGGTCGGCTCAGGCGAGGACGGACGGCGACAGGAGCTGCCGGCGACGAGCTCGGGCACGCGCGAGCGCGGCGTGAGCGACCCGTGAGCGCGTCGTGAGCGGTGCAAAGGTCAACTGATTGGCATGGCTCTAATTCCAAAATTTTGAACGTGGCTCGAAAATCTTCCAACATGAAAGTTGTTTAGAATTTCATGAGACACGTCCCTGCACTGGAGATTTGAAGAAAAAGTTGAAATCTTGGCTGTAATTCAAAAGGGGGTAAATCCCTGTTTTGAACTGAATTTCAGAAATTCGAGGGGCTAAATGGCAAAATTGGCCAAAGTGCCCAAAGAGGCAAAGTTCAGAAATGTGAAGATGTACAACTTTGCTTTTTGGAGATTTTGATGTTCTGTGGTAAAATCTTGAGATTTGGCTAAGATTCCATTTCAGCTTTGAATTTGAATTGGAAATTTCAAATTCCAAGTTTAGGGTTTGAAATTTGAGAAGCTTCCAAGCACTTTTAGGCTATGGTTTGAAAGGAGAAGTTTCTTGGTTTGACTTATTCTCCAACTTTCATATTTGCACTTTTTCAAGTTTGTAGGGAATTTCTCAAGTTTCTTTATTGCTCCTTTCAGAGGGTTTTTGACTCAAATTTGGATGAATTTCCTCATTTTCTTTGATTTGGCTTTTGAATCATGCTTAGCTTAGTTTAAACATCGGTTTAGTGTTAATTAACACCAGGGATGTTACAGCCTACCCCTCTTAACAAGAATCTCGTCCCGAGATTCGGGAATGGTAGAAAGTGCGGAATGTGCGGTACCTGGTGGGGTGGTGAGAAATCCAGGATAATGCCGATTGAGATATTCCTCGGTCTCCCATGTTGCCTCTTCTTCAGTGTGATGAACCCACTGAATCTTATACATTTTAACTGAGCTCCTTCTTGTGTGCCTTTCCTTTTGGTCAAGGACTTTGAGAGGTTGAGCAACATAGGTCAGATCGGGCTCCACTTCCACGTCTTCTTGTTCCACGACTTCAGTCGGAACTCGAATACACTTCTTGAGTTGTGAGATATGAAAGACATTGTGCACGGCTGAAAGTTTGTCGGGAAGTCGTAGACGATAAGCCACGGCTCCACACTTCTCAATGATTTCATAAGGTCCGACGTAACGGGGTGCAAGCTTTCCCTTTACTCCGAACCTTTGGACTCCCCGAGTT